>JAYESA010000779.1:30000-82500 GCA_036927795.1 Iris macrosiphon
ACTTTCCCCACTTTTTAATAAGAGAACAAATTGAATTACAATAATTAACAAAGTACATTGATGAAGTGACAACAAGGCATTTGCTTAATTTGTAGAAGTTGACGTGTGTATATATTAAACATTAGGTTTGTATGTTAACCATCTTGGTATTGACTACTTCGATTCAAATAATAACGGTAAAAGTGGAATTTTATTTTTTTTATTTTTTCTTGTAGGTATCTGTATCCAGATGCGGATCCAGAAGCTGAAGCTGAAATAGACTACATTGAATTCGGATGGACCAGAGATGAGCTAATCCATATAAAAAATTAAAAAAAAAATATGAGAAAAAAAAGAGTAAAAAATATTCTTTTATTCAATATTTTAAAAATCGAACCGATGATCGAACCAAAATTTCATCAATCAGGTTGAATCGTTGTCGAATTCTGGTCAACAGATAGAACCGATTTTTGTGATAATTTTTTATTAATATGGAGAGAAAAAAAATACTTATAAACATGTCTAAACAATGTGAAAAAAATTATAACCACTTAGAAGGAAGAGAGAATGGATATATAAATGATGCTGACTTTTGACTAAATATATAAATTAACAACAAAACTTGGATGACTATAAAGATTTTGAAAACTCAAATTGAACCGGTTCGGTTCAGACCTACCAGTTCATACGGTGTTGACGGTTGAATCCATTATTTTTCTAAAAACTATCGGTTATTAAAAAATAATGGTTCAATTTGAACCGAATAAAAAATATTCAATATTTCACTTGGACCCGATTGAACCGTCGGTCCGGTCGGACTTTAATAACATTGATCTGTATTTTTTTTTTCTTTGGACCTATATAGCATGGACTGTATGTATGCAAACACGTGCAACATTGTTCTCTTATTAAAATTAATACAAAAATGTAGTTATTTGTTTAGTTTCCTCTAACAAGAGAACTAAAACTTCCTTGACATTCCTAGTTTAGCAGAGAAAATTAATTAGTAAAATTTAAAAATTAAATTTTTTATTTTAATTTTCTTTACTTTTTAGTTTAAATTTTCAGATTATTTTTTTAGTTTTTAATGATTAATTATTTCGCCACCAATCTAAAAATGTCATGTATTAGAAAATCAGAGGAAGTCAAATAGCATTTTTGAAATTAAAATCTGAGAGTACTTTGGATGGCTTTGCGTCCTTATTGCCGGAAGTGTTGAATACTATTCCTATTATGCAAACAAGAGATGCAAAAACTAGAGATAAAATTTAGTAAAGATTTGAGACACGTTTCAGCGTTGTCCTTATATAATAGAATTTTGTCCCTCACAAGCAGTGTAGTAGGTTCCTGACTATCTATTTCCGAGATACAACAAATCTGATGACCCGCAACATTGTGGATATGGTGACGAGTCCAGCAAATGATCAAACCCTTGATCGGGAGAGAAGACGGACGAAGGTGACAATTTTTCAAGGATTTCGAATTCTGATCAGGATTTTTTTTTTCTTTCTTTCTGTCTCTGTGAGACAAAGAATATTTCGAGCAAAAGTGAGATCCTAGATAATCTCTTTCTATTTTAAACAGATCTCTGGATCACTGATCATGTCCAGAAAAATCTCACAGAAGACTAGTAGCCATTCAACCGAATTATTTAAAAGAAACAAAAAAAAAAGAGTTAGAAAATTATCATTTTATCCCTAGTTCGATCTGGGATGCACAAACGTGTAAAGTGTTAAGTGCACAACTAACAAACATCATTAAATTGTGCAATCGCGCACATCCCTACAAAATTCACTTACTGAATAAAGTGAAAAACACTTTAAACAAAGAAGAGTGTTCAATCATATCCGACATGGAACTAAAATTTGCTCCTTATTGATTATTAAAAGAGAAAAGAGAAGGAAGTTAACTGGGGGCACCTTTTTTGTTTTGTTGTCGATGTCGTCGCAACGTTGCGAAATTTATATTGGGACTGAATCGTTATGAAATTGATATACCATTTTTCTATATATATGACCGGAAACGTATATATCATACCAATCAGGAAAGTCAAATATTCACTTCTTTTGCATAATATATATATTTATATATATGACGAAATTATTAATTCGTAATAATACTTGTCCTCTTCAGTGTATCGTATATTTGACTACTGCGAGGTCTCACGAGTTTGTCAACGGAAAACATGAGTCGAACTTGTAGATTATGTTTCGCCACGTACGTAGTTATGTTCATTATTGTCAATCATGCGAAGAATATACGCAACCTGCAGGCTCACTTCATGCAGGTACGGTATGAGCTGAAAGTTAGGGGTACAATTCGGACGGACTAAAACCGAATTCAATCGGATAAATATGGATTGGATTAGAGTTGAAGATACTCATGTTCGGATTCGAATTCGGATTAAAATATTTGAACCCGATCAAAAATCGGATTGGACTCGGATTCATGTGTCGGATTACCCCAAAGAACCCAAAATCCGATATATATATATATATATATATATATATATATATATATACCCTAGGATGCGATCGACGACGGGGGAGAAAATTTCAGGTTCGAGAGGCAAAGGGATCCAGGCGTTCGAGATGCTGGAGGGGGTTCTGGAGTGGACAACACCTCATCAGCGAGGACATTGGCGGCCGGAGGTTGGACCACGGTTCAGCATGGGCGGCGAAGTCGGCGAGCGGTGGCTAGCCGACCAGTAGTAGGAGGTGTGCATAGCCTGCGAGCGGCCAAGATGGTCAGCGGGTGGGTGGGAACGTCAACTGCAGGGAGGGTATATCGTGCAACGACTAGTCGACAACAAACATCGGAGGGAACTCGAGGCAGGCGTCCCCCAGATGTGCCGGTGGTGGCAAGTATTGGTAGGCACACTCCAACTATACGAGAGGAAGATTGGAATAGATCGACGACGATGGCGGACAAAAGGAAAGCCTACATGGTCGGCCAGGCACAAAGTAAATCGTGGGCTGATTTGTGTCGAGGGAACTCCGTACAGATAGATGGGCAGATGAGTTATGTTGCACCAAAGGTAGTGAATGGTAAACAGTGAGTGTTCTTCCCAGATGAGGAGTTGCTGGGGACGAAGGAGTACTGGAGGAATAATCTGGTTATTTATGTACTAGGGAACAGACCGTTTTATGGGCATATTCGCGCTTATGCAAGTCGGGTGTGGAGACCAAAGGGTGCTATGGAGTTCTTCGCTCGCGAGAATGGTTTCTACTACGTCCGATTTGGGTTGCGTGAGGACATGGACCGCGTGCTTCAGGAGGGGCCTTGGAATTTCGATGGTCGCCTTATCATTATGAAGGAGTGGACCCCGGACGTCATATGTGAACGTGAAGTGCTTTATTCGGTCCCTGCGTGGATACGTTTCCCCATGCTTCCAATTTTGTATTGGAGCGTGCCATTGATGATGCAACTTGCAAGTCTAATCGGGCGACCGATCAAATCGGATGATGTAACTACACACAGTACGAAGGTGGAGTTTGCACGGGTTTTTGTTGAGATTGAGGCAGGCAGAGAACTTCCTTCTATGCTAGAATAGGAAGTGTCCTCGGGAGAAGTCTTCTATCAGAAGGTTGAATACGAATGGGTGCCCCACATGTGCCAACACTGCAAATGTTTTGGTCACCCTCTGAAGGACTATACGATGGTGGGAATAACAACTATGGAGGGTAAAACGGTTGAGGTTACTGGAGGCGAGCATGAAGAAGTCAGGCAGGCGAGCCAGGCAGTTGATACCGCTCCTAATGGCCAACAGAACATGAATGACGAGGGCCCCAGTGGTATGTTGCTCGAGATAGATATTGATCCTGGACATTGTAGGGGGGTGATGTGAACGGGATAGTCTCGGCTGGGAGTGTGGACTCGGAGGAAACACAAACACATA
Organism: Iris macrosiphon; assembly: GCA_036927795.1. Classification (NCBI taxonomy): domain Eukaryota; kingdom Viridiplantae; phylum Streptophyta; class Magnoliopsida; order Asparagales; family Iridaceae; genus Iris; species Iris macrosiphon. Next base: position 33,878 of record JAYESA010000779.1, read on the forward strand.
ATGGCTTCGCGGCATGATCGATGGTGGTGTTTCAAGCCAAAAAGAACATGCAACCTAAAGGGAAGAAGGATGGGGCAGGAGGCCATCTAGCTACGGAAAAGCGATCGTCTACACGGAGAGGGAAGACGTGCACACAAACAAGTGAAGACCGGAACACATCAGAGGGCACTTCGAGCCAGAAACGGCAAGCATGTAGTATGAAGGAGGATGGGAGTAGCATGATGACCGGGCGACAAGGAGGTGAAGGAGTTCTCCGCATAGATAATCCGGCGTGGTCTGAGATACTTCGAGAAAATACAGTCCAGGAGATAATAGATGGTGAACTGAATGAGCCCGGCATTCTCCCTAATGGAGGACTTGCTGATATGGAGGGGGATACTACTTGTAATTAATGGTAATGCTAGCGTAGAACGTGCGCGGGGTATGCTCGTTAGGGAGGTGGAAGGAGGTCAGCGAGGTGCTCAGGAAAGTGCAATGTACATTAGTAGCTCTTTTGGAAACCAAGATCAAGTCCGAAGGGATCCTACAAAGAAGGATTACGGCTCATTGGCAGCATGTACATAATCTTAGCATGTGTCATATGGCCATGATATAGATTTGGTGGGATGCCCGTGTCTAGGATGGTCGGGTGATTCATTTAACTGACCAACTTACTACTATGGAGATGGTGAATAAAGGAGGATTCAAACTAATTTTTGGGGTTGAGTATGGACAAAATGATCGACGAAGACGGGAGCATTTGTGGCAAGAAATTGTGCATATCAGTGTGGTTGCGGAAGTGCAGTACAAAATGCCTATGATACTTATGGGAGATTTTAATGCACTTATATTCCGCCACAAAAAAATTGGTGGGAGGGTTGTTCCGGATGCCATACTACATGATTTCCAGGACTGTGTGTTACGGGTAGGACTGCAGACATTGACTCGGGCTGGACATATTTGGACGTGGAATAATAAGTCGGAAAGGAAGCGGGTTGTCTGCCAGCTGGATCAAGCTTTGGGGAATAGGGAATTATTCAGTAGGTTTCCAGACTCGTGTGCGGATGGCCTGGCGGCAGGCACCAGTGATCACTCTCTTATTTGTGTGCGTCTAACACTGCCAGGGAGAACCAAAGCGCGGTCGTTCAGATACAACAACAAATGGTCGACCATGGAGGGGTATGATACGGTAGTACTTCAAGGGATGCTGAAAGAAGTAAGGGGCAATCCTCAGTTTCGACTCGTCCAACGCCTCAAGTTGGTGAAGGTGAGGTTGAAGACTTGGAGTCGATCACAATCGTGTAGGCATCTGGAGAAGGAGGAGTGCAAGCTAAGGGAGGTTCAGGAGGTACTTCATTGTGATCTTCTTAACCAGAATCTGGTGACTACTGGAAAGGTTCTCATCAAGGAAGTTGGCTTCTTGCGATTGCAGAAGGAAATAGAGCTAGCCCAACGAGCAAAATATGCCTGGATTAAGAAGGGGGGCAATGCACCAAGTTCTTCTATGACGTGGTCCGAATGAGGTAACATGGCAATTATATCGGCAAGTTGATAGGCCCGGACGGCAAGGAGGCTACCTCACAGAGTGAGCTTCAAGCAGAGGAAATCAGGCATTATGTTGAATTATATAATCAAAATAATTACAGTATTGTATTTCCTCCAATTATCTACAAAAAATTGGTTACTGTCGCGGGAAATTATGATCTGCTGGCACCGGTAAGAATGGAGGAGTTAGATGACATAGTGCATAATGGGACCCTGATAAAGCTCTGGGTCCAGATGGTTTTGGTAGCAAGTTCTTCAAGGTACATTGGAAACTTATTAAGTACCATGTGTTGGAAGTGGTGAAGGACTTCTTTACATATGGCCGACTACAATGAGAGCTGAATCATACATTCCTGACTCTCATCCTGAAGAAGGAGAGCGCTACTTCTTTAGATGACTTTCACCCAATTGCATGTTGTAATTATTTGTATAAAATAATTATACACCTTATGTGTCGTGGATGGTGCGTATTATGCAGGAATTGATTTATTATAATCAGGCTACTTTCATTAAGGGGAGAGCTATTGCAGATAACAACCTCCTTGCACATTAGCTGATAAGAGAGTTCAACAAGGTCAGAGGGAGGAAAGCTTGTGTTAAGCTGGACCCGAGGAAGGCGTATGACACGGTAAATAGGGAGTTTATATGTATCACGCCTCGATCCCGAAGGTCCCGACAACTCCCCCGCCGGACGCGAATCACCGCGCCTCGGTGCTCCCGCGGGGCGTATAGATATTTTCCATCTGGACGAGAGGTCGTACGAGCATAAGGTTAATTCTTTGCCCATTATGTTGCCTTCGACTCTGAGATGTGCCCAATATTGTGCTGCAATGAACGTTCCATATAATAAGTCCATAGATATTCTCAAAGATGCGCGCAAAAGTTTTCTGGATTTGATTTGTTGCTTGAGAGTTGTGCTTTCGTGCTTGTGGTTTTCTAGAGTTTTCGATTGAGGATGGTGAGGGATGAGGACTATCGCTGCTCTGGATATCTAAAAGTTTCTCATTGAATTTCGAGGACGAAACTTTTTATTGGTGGGTAAGTATGTAGTACCCCGCTCCGCGTAGGCACTATGTACAAGTGATATCGCTTTACTTGCTCGAGTGGAAGTCTCCTCGGAGTGTTCCCGATCAAACCACAAGACGATTGATCTAAGTGAATGGGCAGAACTTTATTCTCTGATTCTTGCACACCTTAATAATGAATCTGAGTTTTTGAATACTTGTTCTAAGAAGATAGTTTCATAAGAAGAATGATAGAACCTGACTCTACATGCTTAATAAGAGAACTCGTATAGCTTATCATTGAAACAAACCTGCTTGCTTAACTAGAGAACTTGTATGCTTGCTTGTCTGAAAAGAGATAGAACCTTGCCATGGTAAGTCATGAAGTATAAGAAATGTTGCATGCTTAGTTATACTGACACAGCTATCGAACGAACCATTGCCATGCTAAAAAAATAAGTATAAGAATTGCTTGAACAAGTCCCTTTGTAATATGCTAAGAAGGAATATTACATGCTAGTTATGAAATCGAAATCGTGTTTTCTATTTTATGTTTCGCTTGCCTGTTTTGCTATATTAAACTGCTATAAGTTGTTGATTCGTATAAGCAGAGACTAATAGTGCACCCTGAGGTATGGTCCTTGTGATCTAGTGGGGTGTGCTATTAGATATATGAAAGATGTGCTTTGCTTGACAAGATGTGTTTTGCTCGATCATATATGTTTTGCTTGATCATTTGTTTTGCTTGCATTATAGATGCTTCATGTCATTGCATTGATCTCGGACAACTTGTGCACAAGGTCTTGTCTTTCGAACGGTTCCTGGGGCACTGGGAATCGCTCGGTCCGGAAGAGATTTTTGTTTCTCCCATAGGATACGGCCTATGGGGTCTAGTGGGGCGATATGTCTATTAGTGTTGTGCGGAACCCATGATGTCACAGTTGCTAGTATTCGTGTGTGTTGGTGAAGAGCTGAACCTTGAGTCACAGCTGCCGACATATGCACGTGCTATTGAAGAGCTGAACCTTGGGTCACCGCTGTTAATCATGGGGCTACCCATGGACCATCATATAGTTAGGAAGCTTGCTAGGCTAGCCTTCTTGCATACCTAACTGTTTGATGCAGAGACGGACAGGGAAAGAGAACCTTATACATATATGTTTATGTAAATTGTTTGCTAACTTGTATGTCTGCTGCAGGATAACCGTTCGGCAAGGGGTAAGAAATACAAAGAGTATACATATAATAGCTTGCTTGTTCATTTCATTTGCATCATAGAGTTTATCTGATAGTGTTTCATGCATTCGCATCGGTCGGACAATGTGTCACGTCCCAGTCCCAAAATACGTAGGACTAGAAATACGTAACACGCCCAGCCGTATGTATACGAACTCTAATATATGAAAACCGTATACACACGTACGCTGTTTATGAATATTCAATCCACCAGTGGTAATATACTGTCACAACAAGTCACACACAATCTATATCTCATCCACAGCACAAATAATAAGTAGGAATAAAGAGCTGAAAAATAACTGAATATCAAAGATGAGTATTTAGTCTGATAGTCGGGTGGAAACAAATCCACTACCAAACGACTATACTGAAGTAGCAACAAAATCTCTAAACAGCGGCAATAAAACACAGATACTCTGAGGGTAAGACCTCCTAAGTCAGGTACGTAGCGTCGGGTCCAGGATCGTACTCCTGCGGATACTCCTGCTTGTCCATATCAGAAAGGAATCAGGTCCTCAGAGGGACATAACAAGATACATAGAAACATGCCATAAAGTAAATAGTGAATAAATAAAAGGGGTTTTCTAACGATCAAAGTGAATGCAATTTGAGGACAACTAAGTGCTTAGGGAAAGTGTAGGCTAGACATATGCTGACATAATTTGCCAATCGTCGTGATTGACTAGTATATTCCATATATGTCCCCAGATCATGGGCACTCTGCAATCGTCCATCTCCGAGGAGCATGGTATCTGTATAATAACGTCCAACATTCTATAGAGTGTGGTATCTGCAAAAATAATAAGTGACGCCCAATACTCTAAAGAACGTGGTATCTGCAATATATATACGTTTGTATCACTCCATCGAGTGCGGTATCTGTATAGAGGGAGTGGGTGTCCCATACGCCTGCTAGTAGTCCTCCCCGCCCAATGTAGATATATAAGTCGTGATCACGACGTGGGCATCTCGTACTATGATGCAAGTATCTATAGAAATAAATAACTAAGCTAAATACCGTTACACGTGTTGCTCACACCGATGACCAGTCGAGCATGAGGCACGTGTCCCTACATGAACTCACTCTGTGACGTGTAATGATACGTGTCAAGGCCTGGGGAATCATATCAATAACTCCACAACTTTAGGTGGGTCCACTGGACACTAGGTCAGACACAAGTCCTAACGTCAACGCCTTCGTTAACTACACCCGAGTCTCTCTCGGACGCGCACAGTTTATATAATATAAAGCAATAAACATGCAACTAAAATAATAAATGAATTTAAACAGTACACCAAGGCAATGTATACTTGCCGGGCAAGAAATCTATATACTGCAAGCGTTCAAATGTCAAGGACACAGGATTTAGAATTAAGGCCTCCGAATAAACGTCTCTGGATGCGGTGAAGACGGTGTTGAGTTTGGTGGAAGAAATAGAGTTAGGGTTTGGGGTGTATTGCATGGAATATATATAGAGAAAGAAGTCAGTTTCCGCGGGGTAGTGGTTCCACAAAACTATTGTTGCTGCTATTTTCTTTCTTTCTCTGGTCTTGGTTTTCACTTGAGGAGAGTTTAGTAATAATCGAGATAAGAGGCGGTGGAATAGGATGGCTCACACGCGCGAAGAAGGGAAAGAGAAGTTGATTTTTGCTACTGCTGTTGTTGATATTTTGCTCCCCTAATGGATCCGGGTAGGGGCTACACGGGTAGTGGGTTCAAGCGGGTACGGTAGAGGCTAAAGGGTTAACGGTTTTGGGTAGAGATCCAATAGAAATTTCTATTCTAATTAATTATATCTATACATAGAAAATTCTGAAATTTATATTTTGGTGCATACGGTTAAGCTAGCAACTGTCCAAAGGGTCTCCTACATGGAATAAATTAGGAAAATTTTTATAATGGCTCCATAAATTCTCTAATTGCTCAAACACCTTTAAAATAAAATCTAATAAAATCTATCCTCTCTATTTAGCGGTGATTCACGTCTAGCGGGAAAGACCGATTACCTGCAGGAGATCGGGACGTGACAGTAAGTAGGTAAATTTATACTCCCTATTCACACCATTGGATAGGCTTTAAGTCATCTAATCTTAACCGTTGATTTATCAATCAACGGTTCAAATTAGATGACTTAAAGCCCATCCATTGGTGTTAACATGGGGGATGTTTGCGGTGGACAAAAAAGGGGGTGGATCATGATCCGAACCCTATATATATATATATGAGGAGAGATCAGATTCGCCCCCTCTTTTTTTAACCCATTATCATCTCAATCTTATCCGTTGAATTAGATTTAAACAACTACTCAGATTAAATCTCTAGGAATAAGAATAAGAGATAGTAACGAGAAACAACAATCCATCTACGTAAAACTTGCTAGAATATGGAGCACACATATGTTCTCTTCCAAAAAAATTTTGTTTAAAAATTTTAATGTAAATTTCAATTTTAGTATTAATTTTAATGTTAATTTTTATTTTGGTTTAATATTAGCATTAACATTAAAATTTTTATTTTGGTTTAATATTAGCATTAAAATTTAAAATTTAAAATTTAAAATTTAAAATTTAAAATTTAAAATTTAAAATTTAAAATTTAAAATTTAAAATTTAAAATTTAAAATTTAAAATTTAAAATTATAATTATAATTATAATTATAATTATAATTATAATTATAATTATAAATAAAATTATAATTAAAACTAAAATTAAAACTAAAATTAAAATTAAAATTAAAATTAAAACCAAAATTAAAACTAAAATTAAAATTAAAATTAAAATTAAAATTAAAATTAAAATTAAAATTAAAATTAAAATTAAAATTAAAATTAAAATTAAAATTAAAATTAAAATTAAAATTAAAACTAAAATTAAAATTAAAAATTAAAATTAAAATTAAAATTAAAATTAAAATTAAAATTAAAATTAAAATTAAAATTAAAATTAAAATTAAAATTAAAATTAAAATTAAAATTAAAATTAAAATTAAAATTAAAATTAAAATTAAAATTAAAAATAAATTAAAATTAAAATTAAAATTAAAATTAAAACTAAAATTAAAATTAAAATTAAAATTAAAATTAAAATTAAAATTAAAATTAAAATTAAAATTAAAAATAAAAATAAAAATAAAAATAAATTAAAATTAAAATTAAAATTAAAATTAAAATTAAAATTAAAATTAAAATTAAAATTAAAATTAAAATTAAAATTAAAACTAAAACTAAAACTAAAACTAAAATTAAAATTAAAACTAAAATTAAAACTAAAATTAAAATTAAAACTAAAATTAAAACTAAAATTAAAATTAAAATTAAAATTAAAATTAAAATTAAAATTAAAATTAAAATTAAAATTAAAATCAAAATTAAAATTAAAATCAGAATTAAAATTAGAATTAAAATTAAAATTAAAACTAAAATTAAAATTAAAATAAAATTAAAATTAAAATTAAAATTAAAATTAAAATCAAAATTAAAACTAAAACTAAAATTAAAACTAAAACTAAAACTAAAATTAAAATTAAAATTAAAATTAATACTAAAATTAAAATTAAAATAAATTAAAACTAAAACTAAAACTAAAATTAAAACTAAAATTAAAATTAAAATTAAAATTAAAACTAAAACTAAATTAAAATTAAAAATAAATTAAAATTAAAATTAAAATTAAAATTAAAACTAAATTAAAATTAAAATTAAAATTATTATTATTATTATAATTATAATTATAATTATAATTATAATTATAATTATAATTATAATTATAATTATAATTATAATTAAACTAAAACTAAAACTAAAATTAAAATTAAAATTAAAATTAAAATTAAAATTAAAATTAAAATTAAAATTAAAATTAAAATTAAAATTAAAATTAAAATTAAAATTAAAATTAAAATTAAAATTAAATTTAAATTTAAAATTAAAACTAAAACTAAAATTAAAATTAAAATTAAAATTAAAATTAAAATTAAAATTAAAATTAAAATTAAAATTAAAATTAAAATTAAAATTAAAATTAAAATTAAAATTAAAATTAAAATTAAAATTAAAATTAAAATTAAAATTAAAATTAAATCTAAAATTAAAACTAAAATTAAAATTAAAATTAAAACTAAAACTAAAATTAAAATTAAAATTAAAATTAAAATTAAAATTAAAATTAAAATTAAAATTAAAATTAAAATTAAAATTAAAATTAAAATTAAAATTAAAATTAAAACTAAAATTAAAATTAAAATTAAAATTAAAACTAAAATTAAAATTAAAACTAAAACTAAAAATAAAATTAAAATTAAAAATAAAATTAAAACTAAAATTAAAATTAAAACTAAAATTAAAATTAAAACTAAAATTAAAATTAAAACTAAAATTAAAATTAAAATTAAATTAAAACTAAAATTAAAACTAAAATTAAAATTAAAATTAAAATTAAAATTAAAATTAAAATTAAAATTGAACTAAAATTAAAATTAAAATTAAAATTAAAATTAAAATCAAAATTAAAATTAAAATTAAAATTAAAATTAAAATTAAAATTAAAATTAAAATTAAAATTAAAATTAAAATAAAATTAAAATTAACAATAAAACTAAAATTAAAATTAAAATTAAAATTAAAATTAAAACTAAAATTAAAATTAAAAATAAATTTAAAATTAAAATTAAAATTAAAATTAAAACTAAAACTAAAACTAAAATTAAAATTAAAATTAAAATTAAAATTAAAATTAAAATTAAAATTAAAATTAAAAAACTAAAATTAAAACTAAAATTAAAACTAAAACTAAAATTAAAATTAAAATTAAAATTAAAATTAAAATTAAAATTAAAATTAAAATTAAAATTAAAATTAAAATTAAAATTAAAATTAAAATTAAAAATAAATATAAAATTAAAATTAAAATTAAAATTAAAATTAAAATTAAAATTAAAATTAAAATTAAAATTAAAATTAAAATTAAAATTAAAATTAAAATTAAAATTAAAATTAAAATTAAAATTAAAATTAAAATTAAAATTAAAATTAAAATTAAAATTAAAATTAAAATTAAAATTAAAATTAAAACTAAAATTAAAATTAAAATTAAAAATTTAAAACTAAAAGTAAAATTAAAATTAAAAATTTAAAACTAAAAGTAAAATTAAAACTAAAACTAAAACTAAAACTAAAACTAAAACTAAAATTAAAATTAAAATTAAAATTAAAATTAAAATTAAAATTAAAATTAAAATTAAAATTAAAATTAAAATTAAAATTAAAATTAAAATTAAAATCAAAATCAAAATCAAAATCAAAATCAAAATTAAAATTAAAATTAATATTAATATTAAAATTAAAACTAAAATTAAAATTAATAAATCGATAAATAGGAATTTTTTTAAAAAATAAATATATATCTCTGTTTTGATATGTTTAAAATAGAGATAGATTTATTTATTTTTAAAGGAGATATTTTGATTTTTAAAGAGAGAAATTTGGAATAAATAGTCGCGTAACTTTTTCTTAAATACTCTCCCAGGAAAGATTTAGAATTTTTTTTGTTTCTCTCTCAGTTACTATCTCTTATTTATATATAGAGTATTTTTTGTTTCTCTCTCTGTATCTTGTTCATAGATATTTAATTTGAACCGTTATTTAAATCTGTTAGTCCCGAGTTTTAAACAAAGATGGTAGAACTAGAAGTTGAAGTCGAGATCAGGAGTTCACACAAGAGTTTCCTTCCTGATATCTCTCGATCCAACAAGAAGATAATAAATAGGATCTGATTACAACTTGAAAGAAGATAATAAAGAATCAGAGAAAACTATCTTCCCTTTTCTTTCTTGCAATCACAGTTGCAAACAGACAGAACAGAGTTACAATTCACAAAAGAGAGGAGGAAGAAGTAGAAGAAGAAGAGACTTTGCTTGCTGGGATGATAAAGATCACTGTTGCTCAAAACAAGATTCGTCCCACACGATCTGCTCCCAGGAATCAGCAAGTTCACATAGAACTTCTGGAACGCTCGCTGTCACCTATGTCTGGACTCGTACGAACTTCCTGGACTCTGATGGTGGCGGCAGCAGCAACTCTCTTTGTCTCCTAATTTTTGAAGTAAGTTCTCAAAAAGACACGAAGAGAGTATTTATAGAGAGAGGGTAAAAACCCTAGCAGCCCAACAGTTACGGAAAGATAGGAACAGATTAATTAGAAATCCCTAAAAGATAGGCACGTATTAATTTTAAATTCCTCAAAAATGGATCTGAATAACAGACCGTATCTTTCCATAACCGTTCAAATATATCCACAGCAGCAGCAGCGTATGTGGCAACGCAAGCCGCAGCCCATGTGACCTGCCCATGCAACCCGCCCATGCGACCGTGCATGCGGCCACGCATCAAATACGCACAAAAACCTGCACCCTTGAGCCCGAGCACTAGCGCGAGCCCGAGTCCGAGTCCGAATCTGAGTCGCCAAGCCCCTTGGGGCTAGCTCCTATGGAATAAATCTCAAGAGAGCGACAAAAAGCATAAATGCTTTTATTAAGGAGTTAATCCTTCTTCATCCTAATAAAATACTCCCACATGGCACCCATGTGCCTCACCACACCCCATGTGCACACCTCAACACAAGCAAAGCATTATATTAAGATACCCACTTGGTGGTGTAGCCAATGTGGGACTATCTTTCATAGTCCAAAGGCAAAAACACCAATAATCTTCCGTACATCTTAATATATTGGTTGAGCGTTTCTCACTGTGACTGACCATCATGAATTAGGATAGATGTCACTTTGACTTAAATCTTCCTACATGGGTCAAATCAACAGCATGATATAATAATGGACTAAACCTTAAATTCTGCACCATAGTTACAATTCTTTCCACTCACACAATGACATCAACTGTGCTACTGGTTGCACATTGAAGGACCTGTGCATGCCTGGTTTCAGTGTATATATTTTGGTTGTCTACAAGTTTTTCCTCAAGAGACGGCATGTATCTCTTTTCATACATTATAGGTGAGTTCTTAAAATGTCCTTGGCATGAAGCATTGCGCTTCCGTGCGGTGTTACACCACTGTGACATAATTTTCTGCCGAGGATTTATATCTTTTACCTCTGTGGTGTCACACCACTGTAACATGAGGTTCACTCCCTCTTTGTAAAGCCAATCTACCCAGCATGAAGCCTTGCGCTTCCTTGCGGTGTTACGCCACTGTGAAATAACTTTCCGCCGAGGATTTACATCTTTTACCTCTGTGGTGTCACACCACTGTAACATGAGGTTCACTCCCTCTTTGTAGTGTTTCCTACCACTCTTCATTCTACAGTATTAGGCTACCTGCCTATGTGCGGTGCTACGCCGTTGTGATATGACTTAATGCCGAGGATTGACATCTTTTACCTTTGTGGTATCACACCACTATATCATGGGATACAAGTCCCTTGTAGTGCTAAAACTACGTGCTTCCTGTAAAGCAGCTCTGCTTTATCCGGTGTAGCATCCAGTGTATAAAACTCAGATTCCATCGAGGAATGAGAGAGCATATTCTGCTTCTTCGACTTCCACGATATAGCAGCTCCACTTATGAAAAAGATGTATCCTCCTATGGACCTTTCGCTCTCTGCTTCTTTTAACCAGCTTGCATCACTGAAGCATTCCACTACTGTCGGATACCCGTTGTAGTGAAGTGCATACTTCTGAGTCCTCGTGAGATATCTCATCACTCTCTTCACAGTCTTCCAGTGCTCTACACCTTTGTTGCTCGTGAATCAACTCAGCATCCCCACGAAAAAAGCTATGTCAGGCCTTGTGGCAGTTGTTGCATATATCAAACTCCTAATGACGCTTGAATACTCCAGCTGCCTGACGTTTCCCTAGGATTTGGCTTTAGCTTCTTGTCACACATGTACGGAGTATCGATCCCTGGAAGATCCTAATATCCATAGCATATGAACATCTTCTCAATATAATGAGACTATGATAGCGCCACTCCAATGTCTGTCCGGATGATCTTTATCCCCAGGATAACATCAGCTTCCCCTAAGTCCTTCATACTGAACTTCGATGAGAGGAACTTCTTTGTCTCATTGACTCACGCTAAATCCGTGCCTAGGATCAGCATGTCATCCACGTATAGACAAACGATGGCTCCTCTTCCGTCAGCGAACTTAGTGTAAACGTGCTTGTCCATTTCATTGACCCTGTAGTCGTTTGATCTTATGAATTTATCAAACTTCTCGTGCCACATCTTGGGAGCTTGCTTTAGACCGTATAATAATTTTACCAACTTGCAGACTTTTGTCTTCAAGCCCTTTGATGACAAATCCTTCTGGTTGTCGTATGTAAATCTCTTCGGTCAATTCTTCATTCATGAATGTTGTCTTAACATCCATCTGATGAAAACTAGCTTGTGAATTGCACTCAAAGCAATCAATATCCTGAGGGTCATCATCCGTGCTACTGGAGCATATGTGTCGAAGTAGTCGATCCCTTTCTTCTGAGAAAATCCCTTGGCAACTAACATTACCTTGAACTTGTCAACAGTTCCATCGGCTTTCATCTTTCTTTTGAAGATCCACTTGCATCTGATTGGTTTAGCTCCTTCCGACAGATCGACCAACACCCAAGTGTTGTTGGAGGTTATTGAGTCATACTCGTCATTGATAGCCTCCCTCCAGAAGACAGTGTCGCTGGTCTTCATCGCCTCATCATAGGTAAGTGGATCTGCTTCTACATGATAGGTGACAAAATCTTCTCCGAAGTCCTTTTGTCTCCTCACCCGCTTAGTTCTCGGTTATGCAATTTCTGGTTCGAACGTTGTCTCTGGAATGACAACTTCTTCATGTACTATATCTTCTTTAGAAGCTTCAGCCTCCTGTGCACCCAAACTATTCTCCGGAATATCCGCAATAATAATGTTCTTGTGCCTTGCAAATTTATCTTCAAAGAATTCTGCGTTGTGAGATTCAATGATAAGATTTTATTCTATATCAAGAAACCTCTGAGCATCACTCTTCTCAGCATAACCCAAAAAGATAGTCTTCGTTGTCCTCGTACCCAGTTTCTGAATCTCCAAGTCCGACAGCTTCACATATGCCAGACACCCCCATACTCGAATGACATTCAAGTTGGGTCTGACTTTGAACCAGAGTTCATGAGGAGTGACATCGAATATTGCGTATGGCACTCTGTTCAGGATGAACGTAGCCGTCAATACAGCTTCTTCCTAGAAGCAGTTTGGAAGACCCGCAGTTAACAACATTGAGTTTATCATTTCTGTCAACGTCCTATTCTTTCTCTCATCTACTCTATTTGATTAAGGAGAATACGGAGCAGTCATCTCATTGACAATTCTATGTTCTTTGAAGAACAATGCGAATTTAATAGACATATACTTTCTGCCTCGATCACTTCTAAGTCACTTAAGTTTTTGCCCAGTCTGACGTTCAGCTTCAGTCCTGAACTCCTTGAACTTCTCGAATGCTTCGTCCTTTAAATTGAACAGATAGATGAACGCATACTTCGAGTAGTCGTCGATGAATGTAATAAAATACTTTATCTTGGCCTTTGTGGAGAACTGTTTGAAGTCACAGATATCTGAGTGCACCAACTCCATAAGATCTGTGCTTCGGTTAACCCGCTTGAACGGCTTTCTGGTGATCTTTGTCTGCGCACAGACCTCACACTTCTCTACCTTCTTACTCCCACATTTGGAGATAAGTCCTGTACTAGACATCTTGTTTATTCTTTTACAATGAACATGTCCTAGTCTATTGTGCCATAACTCAAGAGAATAACCAGAAGAAGCGGCTGCATTTATCACTGTAGCAGAAGTTATAAGTTGAAGTTTTAACATCCCTTCGGTACAGAAATATTTTTTTAAGTATGTTCCTTTGAAATACATCACCATCTGTCCAGCATTAATGTCTATCCTCAAGCCTGCATTGCAGGGCAGACTTCCTGAGACCAAATTCTCGGTTATCATTGGTACATGTTTCACATCCTGAAGCGTCAGCGACTTCCCCAAAGTCAGGTTCAGTACCACCATTCTGATCCCTAGTACTTCAGCTTGTGCCTGGTTCACCACCATAACCTTCTCAGAAGTAGGCTTTTAGGTGGTGAACAACTCTTTCTTTGAGCAAATATGGCAGAATGTGCCAGTGTCCACCCACCAGTCAGAGTCGACACCATTCGTGACAACCTGTACAATCATAGCAACCTTGTTAGGCTCACCTTGCTTTGTCTGTTTAGGCTTGGATCTATATTCACTCTGGTAGTGGCCCTTCTTGCCATAATTGAAGCAAGTCACTTCGGACTTGCGCTTTGGCTTCTGTTTGAATGAAGCTGACTTCACCTTCAGATGGTTGAAGTCCTTCTTTTTCTTATTGTGAGAAGCCTTCTGCTTCCCCTTGGAATCACCAGCATGCACCAAGTTGGCTTTTGCCAACTGTTTGGACAGGGAGTCCAACTTCATTTATCCCCTAGCCTCATCTTTAATGTAAATCCAGTGAAGAAGATCTTCGAGCTGGATCTCTATCTTCTTATGGTACATGTCAGTCTTGAACCTGATCCAGTCTGGAGGAAGCTTGGTGACGATGGCCCCCACCATGAACTTATATTCCTACTTCAGGCCCTCTTCCTCCAGCTTCTGCTGTATCTACAGAAGTTTCTTGACTTGCGGTAGCTGTCACGCCCCAGTCCCAAAAATATGTAGGACTAGGACACGTAAGCATGCCAGCCGCATGGATATGGCAACTCCAATATATGGAAACCAAATCAATACGTACGCTGTAATATGAATATAAAATCCACAAGTGGTATAAAATGTAATACAAGTCACAGGGTAAAATCTAAATCTCATCCACCAAAATCATATAGAAATAAATAACTAGTATCTATGAAACTAGATCTCAATAAGAAGTATCTAAGGATGATAGTTGGATGGAAACAAATCCACTACCAACTCGAATATAAGAGCAAATACAATATGAGTACAACACCACAACACAATATAAGAATACCAGCTATCCATCACAGCTCGAAGAGAAGACATCCTCGGATCACATGTAACCATCCAAATCTGCGCTCCTGCAATTACTCAAGAAAAGATACACCTGGCAGCGGACCAGGTCCTCAGAGGGACGTAACAAGATACAGAAAATACGAGCCAATTTGAATACAGTAAACATGCATATGGTTTGAAAATAGATAAGTACGCTGTACAAGACAATCTATATAAATGCAAATAAGAACAACTTTTTGACGTATGGGCAAGGGTAGTCTACTCGATCTAAGCCTCACAACTCACACACCCGTCTAGAACATCAGAAATCGACATACCTCTGGGGTAGCGACCAGCGCGACACACGCCCGTAGTACAAACTATATACTACGGTTTATCAGAGTGGTTAAAAGCCCATACGCCTAATGATTGTCCTCCCATGATACTAGGTGCCATGTGTGTGTCAACATATCTAATACATAGTAATGACTGGAGAAAAACTACACATGCAAGAACTATACAGAAATGAAATAAAAAAAATATAAATAGCATACAAAGTACTGTAAACAATTTGGCAAGGTATCTTGCCTGGGGTCCTGCTGCTGGTATGAATCAGAGTCCAAGTCACAGTCCAAATAGCCTATGTATTACAAATTTATCACGTCAAAAGATAATTTATTTAATTCTAGAATAATTACTCTAAAATCCTATTTTAATCTTATTATTCTAATTTTTATGTTAATTTCTAAATTTTGTCCAAAAAACTAAATTTTATCAACTCGAGACTCATGGCACGCAAATCGAGGCGATCTGTTGACCAAAAAGTCAACTGATACAAACTCGACTTTTATGCATAATTTCCTGTAGATTTCAGCGTCAAAAATATGTTGAAATTTACAGCTCGTCCGAATTCAAATTCGTTTGGAAATTATGGCACATACAAATTTTGTATTGTGCACCGATGGTTAAATTCTAACCTAGAAGTTCTACAGAATTAACAGTATGTAAATACTTCGAAATAAATTCTAGGAAAAATATATGTCGATGATCTCGACATTAGCTTTCCGAAACTTTAAACGGTTCATGATTCCGAGTCCTGATTCTCCCGGAATCGCGAAAACATCGAAACACATCTATTTTCGGACATGCTGTGCTCTACGAATTTTCCAGAATTTAATACTCATAATTTAGAAAATCAATTTATATAATCAGAAACCTAAGCTCATTATTGTTCTAACAAAAAAAAACTGGAGCACGTTTGGAGTCCGGAGCTAGGAGATATCGTCTTTTTAATTCGTCATAACTAGTAGAAAATGAGACTGAATTTATGACGAATTTTGACAATTTTTGGACGAAAAAGAGAGGAATTTTGGGGAAGAAAAATATGAAGGATGGGGTATTTATAATGGTGGAGACTATTTAATTAAATACAACTAGGATTGGTTAATTTGGATAGGATTATGATGAATTTAAATAAGGATATGATATGCATGAAGTTGATTTCCTAGTAGGTTCAGGATTTGAATTAATTTAAAATAGAGTTTGAATTTATCTCAATAATTTATAATCTTAAATATAATTAAAGATAATACAAATAATTTATAAAATCTTATTAATATCTATTAACACTAAATTAGCATCTATCTAATATTAAGACTATATATATCCAAATAAATCCTAAATAATTTCAAAAATCTATAATAACCTAAAAATGATTCTAAATAAATATTTATATAAGTAAATATATCAAGAATTTCATTTGCTAATTAAATAACAGAATACTCTAAAGAAATTAAATATCTATAATAATATAAAATATACACAAAATATCTATTTTGGGTGAGGGAGTTTACAATCTACCCAACTTAAAATAATTTCGTTCTCGAAATTAAAATAAGGCATAATTTGTTAAATCCTTCACATTCATACATAAGGTACGTCAATCGCAATCTCTTTCAAAATTTAAATAACAAAATCTATTCAAATCTATCGCGATCACTTCAAAATTAAGATAACCACTGTTTAAATCAAAATTCAACCTGTCGTAATCTCTTCTCGATTTTTAAATAATCAACATCCAAATCTAACTCAAGTCTATATGACATCCCACATCAAAATTTATATCATAATTTTCAACTATCATAATCTCCTCTAGACTTTGAACAATAAACAATTCTAATCAAATCTTATTCCTATTCTCAAATTAAGAATTTTGTACTCTTCAAATATTTAAACTCAATTTACATCCTCAATATTTCAAATAGGTGACCCAACAATCAAAATTAAACTTTTAATTCAAATCATCAAATTGTAAAATTTAAATCTAATTCACCAGTTGTTCAAGTCTAAAATTCTATATTTATCCTAAAAATTTAAATCGATGATTCATCCTTCAATATTCAAAATTTAAATCATGTGCTCAAAGTATAAATATTGGGTCCTCAATATCAAGATTTTTAAAATTTATTAATTTCTCATTATCTTAATCCTTCTTTTAAAATTCTCCATATTTAAAAGGACTTAATCTCTCAATCTAATCCTACTTGATCACAATCTAAAAGAATTCTTCTCAAGTTTAATAATACAATTTTTACCCAACTTAGAATTTACCCATCTATCACATAAGGCTCTTACACTTAAGAAAAATATTCCTTAATTTATTTTCTCATGTCATTCAATCCTCAAAACTTTAATACCAACTATACCATATGTGATATGCCCTTAATCAATTATAAAAGATAGTCACCAAATAATGTGATTGGCCTATGGGGTATATCTTGTACTATCCATTATCACTTATATCCAAGCACGAGATTTCGTCTTTCCGAAACAAGGAAAGACGGAAAGCAACGGAAAAGAGTTCAAGGAGGGGTAATAGAATGGAAGCATGGGAATCAAAGCGTTTAAAGAATTCAAATGGGAATTGTCAAGACAGCTATGGATTGAAATCTTAATTTGGTAATTTCCTATACACATGCTCACATCGGTGCAGTTATGTACTTGATATGATATGCTTTATCGTATCTAGAGGGTAAGTATATTTATCTACTGGTCCACTATACATCTCAATCCACGTAAAATACTATTGCGAAGGGCGAATCAAGCGCATTATGACTAGCTAGACCATAATACATTGATTCTGATTAGACAATTTGTATTAGTGTGGTTGATCAGGCCCCAATAACACATATGTCATGAACAAGCTCGATATAAGATTAAGTTTGCAAAAACTAGGCTATAATAGCAGCATAATTCAAGGTAGCACAGAAAATATAACGCTGGATTATGATGTGAGAAGTTACAAAATAATTCAAGTTCGCAAAAGCAAAAATAACATAAGCAATAATAATAAAAGACTCTACAATCTCTACAGTTATCATACAACCTTCTTATCTAAGTCGCTAGTCGACCAAATAGGGCAAGGACCTCTAAATTCTATGGTCTGAATAAACACTGTCGTCTTTTGCTAGCATGCGATAAATATCATTCGGTTATACTTCAATTAATAGGTCAAAAGACTATGTGATGCTAGGTGTCAAACATTATGGTAAAACTTATAACTAACTCTAGTAGTGTCTATACTACTCTCAAGTCTTCTTAATACATCAAGGGATAATGGTATAACAATGTAAAGATAAGGAATTCTAGGTTCACTAGATATTCTAAACTTAGTGGTGTGTCTATATTCTCGTTGTATTCTTAATAGGTGTGCTACTCTAATTATCATCCTAATAACAGGGGTTCCTATATTCTAGCAGAAGACTATACTCAAGGAACTATTAGGGAAGCACATGAATCAAGCAGGATACAATTGTTTAAAATAGAACAGATAGGAGGAGATTAATCACAGTCAATTGTGGATGAGATCCTATACTCTAGTCCTAGGGGCAGGCTTGTTCGGTACAGTAACGTAACCGAGACAATATGCTCTTGACCTGCATGGGCCACCACAAAAACATGTCACGCCCCAGTCCCAAAAATACGTAGGACTAGGACACGTAAGCATGCCAGCCGCATGGATATGGCAACTCCAATATATGGAAACCAAATCAATACGTACGCTGTAATATGAATATAAAATCCACAAGTGGTATAAAATGTAATACAAGTCACAGGATAAAATCTAAATCTCATCCACCAAAATCATATAGAAATAAATAACTAGTATCTATGAAACTAGATCTCAATAAGAAGTATCTAAGGATGATAGTTGGATGGAAATAAATCCACTACCAACTCGAATATAAGAGCAAATACAATATGAGTACAACACCACAACACAATATAAGAATACCAGCTATCCATCACAGCTCGAAGAGAAGACATCCTCGGATCACATGTAACCATCCAAATCTGCGCTCCTGCAAATACTCAAGAAAAGATACACCTGGCAGCGGACCAGGTCCTCAGAGGGACGTAACAAGATACAAAAAATACGAGCCAATTTGAATACAGTAAACATGCATATGGTTTGAAAATAGATAAGTACGCTGTACAAGACAATCTATATGAATGCAAATAAGGACAACTTTTTGACGTATGGGCAAGGGTAGTCTACTCGATCTAAGCCTCACAACTCACACACCCGTCTAGAACATCAGAAATCGACATACCTCTGGGGTAGCGACCAGCGCGACTCTACAGAAATCGACATACCTCTGGGGTAGCGACCAGCGCGACACACGCCCGTAGTACGAACTATATACTACGGTTTATCAGAGTGGTTAAAAGCCCATACGCCTAATGATTGTCCTCCCATGATACTAGGTGCCATGTGTGTGTCAACATATCTAATACATAGTAATGACTGGAGAAAAACTACACATGCAAGAACTATACAAAAATGAAATAAAAAAAAATATAAATAGCATACAAAGTACTGTAAATAATTTGGCAAGGTATCTTGCCTGGGGTCCTGCTGCTGGTATGAATCAGAGTCCAAGTCACAGTCCAAATAGCCTATGTATTACAAATTTATCACGTCAAAAGATAATTTATTTAATTCTGGAATAATTACTCTAAAATCTTATTTTAATCTTATTATTCTGATTTTTATGTTAATTCCTAAATTTTGTCCAAAAAACTAAATTTTATCAACTCGAGACTCATGGCACGCAACTCGAGGCGATCTGTTGACCAAAAAGTCAACCAATACAAACTTGACTTTTATGCATAATTTCCTGTAGATTTTAGCATCAAAAATATGCTGGAATTTACAGCTCGTCCGAATTCAAATTCGTTTGGAAATTATGGCACATACAAATTTTGTATTGTGCACCGATGGTTAAATTCTAACCTAGAAGTTCTACAGAATTAACAGTATGCAAATACTTCGAAATAAATTCTGGGAAAAATATATGTCGATGATCTCGACATTAGCTTTCCGAAACTTTAAACGGTTCATGATTCCGATTCCTGATTCTCCCGAAATCGCGAAAATATTGAAACACGTCTATTTTCGGACATGCTGTGCTCTACGAATTTTCCAGAATTTAATACTCATAATTTAGAAAATCAATTTATATAATCAGAAACCTAACCTCATTATTGTTCTAACAAAAAAAAAACTGGCGCGCGTTTGGAGTCCGGAGCTAGGAGATATCGTCTTTTTAATTCGTCATAACTAGTAGAAAATGAGACTGAATTTATGACGAATTTTGACTATTTTTGGACGAAAAAGAGAGGAATTTTGGGGAAGAAAAATATGAAGGATGGGGTATTTATAATGGTGGAGACTATTTAATTAAATAAAACTAGGATTGGTTAATTTGGATAGGATTATGATGAATTTAAATAAGGATATGATATGCATGAAGTTGATTTCCTAGTAGGTTCAGGATTTGAATTAATTTAAAATAGAGTTTGAATTTATCTCAATAATTTATAATCTTAAATATAATTAAAGATAATACAAATAATTTATAAAATCTTATTAATATCTATTAACACTAAATTAGCATCTATCTAATATTAAGACTATATATATCCAAATAAATCCTAAATAATTTCAAAAATCTAAAATAACCTAAAAATGATTCTAAATAAATATTTATATAAGTAAATATATCAAGAATTTCATTTGCTAATTAAATAACAGAATACTCTAAAGAAATTAAATATCTATAATAATATAAAATATACACAAATATCTATTTTGGGTGAGGGAGTTTACAGTAGCATTACCTTCTCGTCTTCAAATTATAAAGTAAAAAACTTTTCAATGAGATAGATTTTTGACATCTTTTCATCAGTTTTGTAATGCTTCTCAAGAGCTTTCCAGACGTCTTTGACCTTCTCTTTCTTGCTGTAAGACTCTGCCATCGAGTCCTTCATTGCATTGAGGATCAATTGCCTGTAGAGGTCGTTGTCTTCTTTCCACTTGTTGTGCGCGTCCTATGCCACACCAACTTCAAGTTCTCCTCCATCTTCAGGGATGGTAGGTTCTGGATCAACCAACACATAAGAAACTTTGACAAGACAAAGATTCAGAAAGATCTTCCTCTTCCAAATATTGTAGTGTTCGCCATCAAACTTTTGAAGATTGTGAAAGCTAGTATTGAGAAGGTTTGATCTGTTCTCTATCTTACTCGGATCTTGCTTTGAGATTGTTAGTCCCGAGGCTTAATCAAAGATAGTAGAACCAGAAGTTGAAGTCGAGATCAGGAGTTCACACAAGAGTTCCCTTCCTGATATCTCGATCCAACAAGAAGATAATAAATATGATCTGATTATAACTTGAAAGAAGATAATAAAGAATCAGAGAAAACTATCTTCTCGTTCTTCTTTGAAATCGCAGTTGCAAATGGACATAACAGAGTTATAATTCACAGAAGAGAGGAGGAAGAAGAAGAAGAAGAAGAAGAAGAAGAGACTTTGCTTGCAGGGGTAATAAAGATCACCGTTGCTCAAAGCAAAATTCGTCCCACACGATCTACTCCAAGGAACCAGCAAGTTCACATAAAACTTTTGGAATGCTAGCTATCACCTCTGTCTGGACTAGTACGAACTTCCTGGACTCCAATGGTGGTGGCAGCAACAACTCTCTTTGTCTCCTAATTTTTGAAGTATGTTCTCAAAGAGACACGAAAAGAGTATTTATAGAGAGAGGGTGAAAACCCTAGCCGTCCAACAGTTACGGAAAGATAGGAACAGATTAATTACGAATCCCTAAAAGATAGACATGTATTAATTTTAAATCCCTCAAAAATTGGATCTGAATAACATACTGTATCTTTCCATAACCGTTCAAATATATCCGCAGCAGCAACAGCGTATGCGGCAATGCAAGCCGCAACGCATGCCACTGCCCATCAAATACGCACAAGCTCCTGCGCTGATGCTGACGTGCTAAGTGCAAAGTGTGCCAACAAAGCACCACTTTGCGCCCTTGAGTCCGAGTCTGAGTCCGAGTCGCTAAGCCCCTTTGGGACTTAGCTCATATGGAATAATGTCACGATCCACACCCGAAAAATCGGGCATGAGTCGTGGGTACGTCCAGCCTACGCCGTAGCATCGGCGGTAGAACGTTGTCTAGGTCTACTAACAATCTAACACAATCAATATATAAACCTGTCAAGATCTCAACTCCAAACGGAGGAGCAATATCATAATGATAATCACAAGTACTCAATCACGAATCTAAGCACGATAAGATAACACAGAAGACTAACAACTACAAAGTCTAAACAACTGCTGCTAAAACACAACAATATCAATAATAATAATAATACAACAATATCCAAAATTATATACAATACAAGGTCTCAATCCAAAATCGGAGACAAATCCGGTACCAAAAGCTAATAAAAACAACAACTGAGGTCCTAGTGATCCCGGCTACCAACCCGGAAATCACTCCCAAAATAGGGGGTCCCTGTCTGCACCATCGAAAGGCTGAGGTCCCTAAAAAGTCGGACACCAATCCTCCGGATACTCTAGAAAAAATATGTCCAGTCAGGACTGGAGCAAGTACACCTCTAACAGCAGTTCCAGTTAAATGATAAAAACTATAAAACAGTTGTAGCAAGTAGCAAGGTAAAGAAAATAAAGTATGAACAAGATATATATATACATATCAATGGTGCATAAAGATAAATATGCATGGATATCAGAAGCAAGATAGTAATAACTGTAAGATGCAAGAAATCTAAACTAAGAGTAAGTCTGTGCACATGAACGTGTAGTGAGTCCAGCAAGAAATACATGTAATGAGTCAAGTCCAGAAACTATAAGTGAGACCATCAAGAAATGCAAGAGAGTCCAGACTAGAAAGAATGAACTCGTGTCTTTAAAATACTTATTTCGACATGTAAACGGCTAGGGGTAAGTACGGCTCACCGCGTACTGGGTGCACGGCTGCTATCATTCCAGATTATACCAGAGAGGGTGATTCCAGATGATTCCAGATAGGAATATTTATATGTCTACTCGAGTATTTTTTTGCCCCGACTAGTACAAGTAAATCCAAGATCCGACACGTAAATCAAGTATGAGTCTAGCCAAAAATATGAGTGATGCATGTAGTGATGCTTGTAGGTGATGCCAGTAGGTGATTCCAGAATAGAGGCCAGAAATATGAAATATACGTGTCGTAAGTAAATGAATCCAGAAATACCAGTCCGTATCGTGCCAGAAAATCAGATGATACTATACTAGAAGCTAAATCATAATAATCATCAGATAATGGAAACTATCAGAGAATGTACTCGCCTGACGTCCTGAGCAACTGGCGACAGGAACTGGTGTCGCAAGGACCTATTACGAAAAGCAAGGTTAAACAGGTTTCTAATGAGTTAAACAGATATAAAATAACTAAAAATAGGCTTCTAAGTTCGTTCTAGGTCAAACGGGTCAAACCGGTAAAATCTGGGTCAAAAAGTCAACTCGGAGTCCAAAAAGTCAATCCTGGGTCAAAACTAGGTCAAAAGTTGACTTTGGCGGTCAACCGAGTCAACTACCATCAACTCTAGGTCAAACTAGGGTGCCCCTAAAATTCTAGGTCAAAACTAGGTCAGTAAGCTAATAAACCCTCAAACTCGCCTCCTTAAGATACTGGGATACCCTCGGTATCCGATACCTCAACCTACGTATACGCCCCCATCTAAACCCGCTAAAACCTATGCTAACACGCGTAAATATATATACATATACGTAAAAACCTATCTCTAAACTCAAACCTAGGCAATTGCTCAAAAACTCCGCTCGAAACTCAATACCTTGGATATCTCAAGGTATTGAGATACCTTGGTATCTCAAGGTATTGAGATACCTCTCTAAACCCTCACTAACTACCCTTCTAGCTAACTATCTATGCATATAGATATACATCTAGCTATATGTATAGGCTAATATATATATATATATATATATATATATATATATATATATATATATATATATATATATATATATATATATATATATATATATATATATATATATATATATACAACACACATATACGCATATATACCTAGATATCTATATATATACATTACACATACACACATACATATATACCCATACACACCTATACATATATATTTACCTAGCTATAACTATGCATATATCTAGCTATATGAACATATATCTATACATATAGATATATATCTATCTAACTACCTATCTATCTATCAATCTATATACCTATCTATCTATCAATCTATCTATCTATTCATGTATCTATCTATCTATCTATCTATCTATCTATCTATCTATTATCTATCTATCTATTCTATCTATAAATCTATCTATCCATCTAATATTTATCTATCTATCTATTTATTTATCTGTAGATCCCTCGCTACGCTACCCCTGTTGCGCTACAATGTCGCGCTGCTAATGCAATGCGCTGCTAAGCTGCTGCTACTGCACTACTGCTGCGTATGCTGCTACTGCAGCGCTGCGCTGTAGCGAGCTGCTGCCGCGGTGCTGCGGCGCTTGTAGCGGCTGCTGCTGCTCGCTCTGTTGGCTGCTGCTGCATGCAGTGCCCCCCTCGCTGCCTCGCTCTCACACACGACCACACACACACACAAATATGCACACACAATCATACATACACACGACCACACACACACAAACACGCACACACATATATCTATATCTATATATATATATATATATAGATATAGATATATATATATATATATATATATATATATATATATATATATATATATACACACACACACAACTATATATAGATATACACACACACTAACATATATACTTACACACATATATACACTTATGTATATAAGTACACACACACAAACATACATATACACGCACATATCTATATATATATATATATATATATCTAAACACACTTATCTATATATGTATCCACACACAAACCCATATATATATATATATACACACACACATATATATATATATATATATATATATATATATATATATATATATATATATATATATATATATATATATATATATATATATACATACACACAGATCTCACACACACTAACACACACACAACTACACACACACAACTACGCACACATAAACATATATATATACACACACACAAATATATATATAGAAACACACACACATTTATATATATACACATATATATACCTATATAAACACAACACACACAACACACAAAACAACATACAACACTCACCAACGCACGCCCAACGGCCCCTACACGCACAAACACATATATATATATAATATAACCCAAGAACTCTAGAACACACTCACCGAAGCTAACCCAATGCGCGCACAAGCCCAAAACTAAGAAACCAAGTCGAAATGGCCATTCGGTCATTTCGACGAACACGTGGTGTGCGGTTCGCAAAACCTCCTGAAACGCACACCAAACCTACTCAAAATCGGCCCAAAAATTACCCACGGGTTCTAAATGATGTCTAGATCCTAGAAAAAAATACTAACTCACCGATTCTAGGTCCATGGCAAAAATGTGCATGCACATAGAATCGGCGACGACGAAAACCCCTAAAACGTCCGAAACGCCCATTTCTCCGCGACACGACTTCACGTGTCCGAACGGAGACACGCACTAACCCTCAAGACACCCGACAACGTCTACCTAGGTCCGTCTAACCTAGGGCATCACCCAAAATTGGGCCAATCTAGGATTTTACCCAAAATTGACACAAAACCTAGTGTTAAAGTCTCCAAACACAACCAAGCTTGTTCCAACTTCCTCCCACGGGTAGTCCTAAGGTTTAGGAAGGTTCTAAACTACTCATTACACTATATTAGAGTAATTATAGGAGGGAAATCAGGGTTTACCTCTTGGGAGTTGGAATCCCAAGCCAAAGTCTCCAAAAAGTTCCAAATCCACCACACCAAGCTTCCAATCCAAGCTCCAACACCAAATCTAAGCTCTACCCACCTAGGTTAGGGAAAAATATAGGGTTAGGGTTCACATCCATGAAGAATAGAAGAAGAAAGAGAAGAAATGGGAAACTTACTTGAATGTGGGAAGAAGAAAGAGTGAAGAAGAAGAAGAAGAAGTGAAGAAAAATGGAGGGGGCTGTTGTGTGGTCGGGAATGGGAAGGAAATAGGGCCGGCCACACACATAAAAGGGTTTACATGGATAAAAAATTACCAAAATGCCCTCTCCTAACTTGGATTTTGGGTTTGGGGTTCCAAAAGCACTCAAACTAACTCCCAATCTCTCCAACTAATATATTAAAAATATAATAAATATTATAAACCCAAAAATAGGTCTCACAAGGGTGTTGGTTAGGTCGGACATGGGTCCACTAGGGTCTGACATGGGTCCAGGCTAGCCAAAACCCTAAAACAATCAATAAAAATAATACAATCACTAATTAAATTTAAATATAATTAATTATAAATAATACACAATTAACCAAATTAAAATAAAAAAATACTCGGCTCTGAAAATGGGGTGGTGACAAGCCTATCCTCCTTAGAAAATTTTGTTCTCAAAATTTAAAGTCAATCGCACTCCCTCTAAGTCAAACCCCCAACAATCACAGTCAAGAAATTCTACCTAAACAACACGCAAGATCATGGTCCTACTGGTCGTGTTATCACAGTCTCAATCAGGGTCACTACACTATCTACCATAACACAAAGAAAAGTCTAACAGGTACTAATGAAGCACATCACAAGGAATAGAAAAGGACAGGAAGAAGAACAAAGAGACATACCTGCTAACCCGACACCCGTAGCATCGGCCTCCTCGACCGTCAATGCATAAGCCCTGCCCTGCTGGGGTATATCCCTTTGCTGGTGCGGGGCATGATGCTGTGCCACTGGTGGCCTAGCTCCAACTCTCCGATCCTGTGCTCCACCAAATGGAGGCACAGTGGGGCAATCTCGCATTTGGCGAGCAGCGGATCCACAAAACAAATACACCTTCAGTCTCCTCCTACAAATATCCCAAGTGTGTCCTGCCTTCCTACGGTAGGCACAAGTGGCACCCTCTGATCGTGACCCTGCTGCGCTATTTTTTGCCCATAGGGACGCTTAGCCGGTCCCGCACTACCACTCGCACTACCTGAATCATCCCTACCTCTCTTGGACTTGAGCTCCAAGTCATCCTCTGCTCTTTGAGCATCTCCTACTATCTGCTCGAAAGTCACCCCGCGGTCGCTCCTAGTCAAAGACTTGACCGCCATGACTAAGCCCTTGCAAAACTTTCTCGCCTTTGCTGCCTCACTCAAGCCCTCTACAAATCTGCCCATACGGCAGAACTCCGCTTCGTACTCGTCCACCATCATACTCCCTTGGACGAGTGCCTCGAACTGGCTCTCCAAAGCACTGAGCGCCACATCTGAAAAAAACTTCTCCTTAAAAAGCCTCTTAAAATCCTCCCAAGTAAGCCCTGGTGCCGCAATCCTCGTATCAGTGCGATACCACGTCAAAGCTAGGTCGAACATCTGACTGCCCGCTGCCCCTATCTGTATGCTGTCTGGAATCTGTGCCAGCCTGAAGATCCCCTCAATCTTCTCTATCCAGTCATCCGAGTACAGGATCCCTTCTGTACCCCGGAACTCCTAGGGCCGCATCTTCTGGAAGTCAATGATGCTACCCGGCCTCGGGCGCTGAATCTGATCTGCCTGTGGCTGAAACTGTGCCACTCTGTCCACTACCGTCATGGCCACCTGGTGGGCATTCTTAATGTCCAGCCTCATCACATCCACCTGACGGTGCTGCGCGTCCATCATCTCCCTGAAGAACGCAAATAACTGTGCGACATTTACTGGTACAGGAAGTGGTGGAGGAACCACCGGAACGACTGGGTAGTCCTCGGATCAACAAGTGGAGGAGGATCCCCGAGAGAAGCAGATGCTCCCTCAACCGCAGGAGTGGTGAGTGGAGCGGTAGCAACTGCCTGATACGAGCTGGACGAGAGGTAGCAGACCTCTCGGTGGCAACTTGTCACTACCACATTCTAAAAACAGGGGTATTTTTGACTTTTTTTATATATTATTAATATCGTGGTATTTATATTAAATAATTTCTCGATATGTGTATTTAATTTAAATGCTTATATGAGATGTGTATTTAAATATTTACAGTGTTCATTAATGTTTGTGCTGGTAAACTTGACCTAGAAGCCCACTGGACGAACAAATGTCCGAATTATAGGATTTTGTATTTAATTTGCATTATTTAGGATTTAATTATTGGATGTCTTAATTAATTATCGTAATTTATTTAATTGTTGCGCGCTGCCGTTGCTTCGATATTTGGAGCGCTACCCTAGCTTTTACCTTCCAACAAATTTTACAACATTGCCCTAGACATGCCCGCCTTCCATTCTGCCATTTTTGTAACTCGTAATTATTCTCTCTTGTACTTTATTTTAGCCGCACAATATTCGTCGTAGACGTTTATTTAATTTCTGAATTTAATTCTAATTTTGTATCGTTATGCGTTCCAATCGAAATTGGAGGCAATCTTGACCCATTTTTCGTGCGACCCAAATTAGGATAATATTCTGTTCTGAGTCTTCTTCATTAATGATATTGATGACCCAACCTAATTTTGGCCCCACGTGCTCCTAATTAATTTTAGAACGCCAATCGTATCTAATTTTAATTAATTAAATCCAGTGACCCACTCCTGTGCAATTTTCTAATTGTTGGGGGCTTAATTGCAAAATTTTAATGAGGTGTCACCATCCTATTGGTTTAGCCAAATGAAGAAAGCAACCCCCTCATTTTTCTCCATATCGAATCCTGGCCACCCATTCAAAATGGGGGCTCATCATCACCACACATCTCCCATCACTTCTCCTATAAAGTGCCTCCTTCTCCCCATTTCCCAATGCAGCCCTAATTTCAAGGAGCATTGAAAACCTTACTCTCTCTCTCCTCCTCCCTTCCTACACACACAGCCAACCAAATTTTTATTTTCCTTTTTCTTCTTCTTCTTCTTCTTCTTCTTCTTCTCTTCTTCTTCTTCTTCCTTTCTTCTCCTTCTCCTTGCTTTTGAATTTAATAAAAAAGGGGGGGGGGGGAAATCATTATCCCACACCACTGTTCCTGTTCCATCACCCGGTCGACGACCCGGCCACACGGCCAGCTCCGGTCCCAGTCTCCGATCTCCGGCCTCCTCCCGCTGCCGCTACTCCAGCTGCTGCCCTCCCACTGAAACTCTCCCCCGGCGGCCAACCGAAATACATCACAGCCACCACTGCTCATTAACTGCTCATCCCAGTCCCCTTCGGCCCAGCCAGCCAGTCGGCTCCGGCTCCTCCTGTTCTGACCTCACTGCTCCTTCCAAGGCGAGCCACCCCGCAGCTCCCACGGTCGAGCACCCCCATCTCCTCCTCAACTCCTTCCGCTGCATACTCCGGCACCACTGTACTCTGATCAGCCCGACCCCGACGAAGCCTCCACCACTCTCCACTACGACCCCCTTTCCCGACTGCATTCCACCACCACTGTCTCACCCTCCGGTCCGGCAGCCATCAACTCTGGTCACACACCCCCGCTCCACTCTGTACCGGCTCCACCACATCGACCCCGACACTGCACCTCCCTCTGCCCGTCCGTCCTGCATCTCGGCCAACCCGAACCAATCAGCTCCCCGTTCGGCCGACCGTGTCGATCCCGCTGTGCAGCCACCCTCCGGCTCCGACTGACCCGCTCAGCTCTGATAGCACCCCGCTCCGGCCAGCACCACATTGCTCCAGCCTACTACTCCCTGCTCATCCCCTTGCATCCCTGACCCCGCTCCCGGCCAGCCAATACCACGACCACCACTGCCAGCTGCAGTCCGGCCTCCCTGCATCTCCGGCTCCACCACCACCATCACCGGAACCACCAGCCGACCCCCTGTGAGAGCCTCCCTCTCCCTCTTTCCCTTATTATGTATATGTATTTATATTAATACGTATTATATGTATATACATATAGGTATGTATTTAATAATGTATATGTATATGTATATATATATATATATATATATATATATATATATATATATATATATATATATATATATATATATATATATATATATATATATATATTTAATATGATTAGTATATATATTAATACGTACTTTAGTATATGTAAATTGGTATATTTTTATATGGAAAATATGTAAATAAATACGTATTATTTTGGAATAAATGTATATATATATTGGTATTGATATATATAAATGCGTATTTTGGTAATTGGTATATGCACATATATACGTATATGGTAAATGTATTAAGATTTGGTATATATATATATATAAATAGAGTATATGTATATTTTACTTGGTATATATATATATATATATATATATATATATATATATATATATATATATATATATATATATGTATTCAGTATATATTTTCTTTTATACAAATATTGGTTGTAGTATATATATATATAAATGTGATATATATTTTTTAACTTATTGATATATATATATATATATATATATATATATATATATATATATATATATATATATATATATATATATATATATATATATATATATATATATAACATATAATTTAGTGTATATACACTTATACATATTTTGTACGTAATTTTGGTAACCCTATATATGTATTATATTTAATTATTGAAATTGGTAATATATATATTATAGGCGACCCGAGTGTAAATACGATACCCCGTAACTACACCTGACCTATGATCCTGCAAACTGATAGCAGCCTTCCACACGTACACAGACGTACTGGCAAGCCCCATACCATTTTGATCGTCTATCTTGCCCAGCAATCGCAGACGCAACACCCGTACAATTTGACGTACACTGACCCTAGATTGACCAGTGCCATACCTGGCATAGCCCTGAGTTCAATGTTTATGTTTGTGTTAGTATAGCATCTGATGCAAATGTTGTATTGTTTCATTATATGTCTATAGGACTGTTGGTTCATCCAGGCGATACTCTGGAACATGACTTTGACATTACCAGCTAAGGACCCAAGGCGAGTACATTCTCTGATTAGCTTCTTGTTTATGATATCCTTTATGTTCATTGTATCTAGTGTAAATATCCATGCTCTTGACACGATGGTTACACGGATTGGTATATACGGATCTCGTCATGAGATGTTATTCCTTGTTCATGGTGTAGCTTGTACAAGTTTTGTTTCATTGTTATCTTGTACATGTACAGACACTGATTTCCGAGAAGATTTCTACCTCCCTAGGGAATCCCGTGCCATAGCGTACCATGGTTGGATCTACTTAACCAGTCGGGGTGGGGAGTATTTTAGTATAGATATGTGATCATACCCAACTCTACATGCATCATAGCTCACCCCACATCTCACGTCGGGTGCGGCCTGACCATTTACATGCTTCATAGCTGTTACGTGTGATTATCCTGACCTCTACATGCATTATAGCTAACCAACGGTTAGCCTGACCTTGCATGAATTATAGCTAATCACATGTAACCAGCCTGATCAAGTTCCCAAGCCGATCACATGTTAAAGCTAGTACTCACACACTTAGTCATAGTATTCTTGCTCATCGACATATTGTTTCTTTTCCTGCATTTACTTATAGTATTTCCAGTATATCCTTTATTGTACATTTCCCGTACATATACATGTATCTTGTATATTTCCATCTATATACTGCTACATAGTTTATATCATTGATATAGAACTACTATTAGAAATGTACTTTGCTCCTTCCTGACTGGAAAACATTTTCCAGACTATGCCTAGAGGACTGGTATCCGACACTTGTGGACCACAGGGTGAGTAGCTGCAGTCTTGGACTTAGTAGTGCAGTCGTGATTCCGGGAGGTTTAACTGGAATCACTAGATATCTAGTTAGTTTCCTTCAGTAGTTTATTTGGTACCGGATTTGTCTCCGGCATTTTGTTGAGACTTGGATTTATTGTTGAGTTAAATTTATTTACAGTTTAGACTTGTGTTGTATTCTTATTTATTTCTTCGATTTCTTATCGTATTGTACTTATGTGATTGAGTATGTTGTTCTTTTATATTATTATCCGTGTCTCCTTATGGAGTTGGATACTAGTGCGAGATTGTTTAGATAGTGCTTGACCTAGACAGCGTTCTACCGCCGATGCTGCGGCGTAGGCTGGACGTACCCGCGCACTCGTGCCCCTATACCTGGTGCGGGTCGTGACACATTTTTAGTGGTGGCCAATGCAGGTCAGACTTCGCAAGTTGTGCGATGTCGTAGTAGTACAACGTCATAGTTATACTACTGCGTGCCTGCTATAGAACATAGGGCATAGGATACTAGGATGACAGAGGATACTCAATCACAAAATTCTTGAGAGATTCCTAGGACGACTCCTTGAGAATCTTATTATAATTCCAATTTAAATCCTTCGTCCTTGTTTCCGTCCATCCTCACCCGTTGATATTGAATTCGATTATTGTTGATCAGTTAATTAAATTAGGATCTTGGTTTCATTGTAGAGTTTGATTTCATATCGAGATAAATTTTACGAACTAAACTTTACGATATTATCTGATGACATATATTGATGAGAATAGTAAGAAAGGTAAAACGTCTACTTTGGTCATGTAACCTAGAGTTTATCACAGCCACATCGGTTGGCGTGGCGAAGATTCTAGATGACATGATTATAAGGTTGCGTACTTTAGTTATGGGACCTGTCGTTTATCGCACCTATGCTTACTGGCATGGCGAGGATTCTCAGCGTCATGATTTCTGACCGACGTGTATGATTATCAGGTTGTATCTTAAAATTTGTTCTTAAAGTATTATCTCAACACTTATCTATCTCTGTTATACAGGACTTTTTCCATCGTTTCTTTTTGTTGCTAACAGTAGAAATACATTTAGTCCTCAACCAAGTTCCTTTTGAGCTTTCATTCTTTGAGGATTTCTTGTTAAGTATATATGATAATTAGTGAGTTGTAATTATGTCTATGTCTTGAGTATTAGTATTGACTGAGTGTTGCTAGTGAGTTATAAGTGTTTCCTATTTGGACATGTGAGCAGTAGGCCTTAATCTAGAGTTAACCCATAGTATAGTACCTTGTAACAATGGTTTTAGGATAAGTGTCATTAGAGACTGTAAGTAAAGGAGAGTATAGAGTATCAGTGATAGTTCAAGAGTTAGTATCAGAGCCAACATACCCGTCCTGGATAATCATGATTATGTAATTGGATGATCTATGTAAACAATTAAGTATCCAGGAATTGTGTTAAGGATTAATGGAGCATGATGTTCAAATTTGATAATTGATATCGGAAATGTTAAAGGTAAGGAAATATATATGCATAAAGAGTTATAATGTGTCACGCCCCAGTCCCAAAATGACGAGGGACTGAGCACGTGAGCAATGGCCAGCAGCACGCACCGATGGACAACCCAATTTAATGGGTCCATCAGGGCATGCTTAAGCTGTAGTCTAACAGTAAGATGTTACAAGTCTCAGGTATTTCTAATCTCATCCACAGAATAAACACAGATTAATTGCTAGAATAATGCAATGGAAATAAATAAGCAATAAATAAGATTATCTCAGGAAACAATCCGAGAATTAGTCTGTTACATTCAGAGAAAAATAGACAGGAAATAAATGCTGAAAATGGAAATACTGGGAAGATGAAGCCGGTGCTCAGGAGAAGTCTTCTGCCACTATCTCGTCCTCTGCTCCTGGTTCTGCTCCAAGGAGTGCTCCTGTACCGTACACCTCGGGGTAGATCTCTGCGGCTATACCTGGGGACATAGTCCATTCCAGGTCCTCAGGGGACATAACAAGGTACAGAAAATACAAGCCAAAACATATACAGTGCAGCAATAATGAACAGCAGGGTAAATATGTAAACCAGCTAAGTGATATGCAAGTGAGAGTTTTAGTCATACTCAGGCTGAGACTACTACAGGATCAGTGTCAAAGAAACCATAGCAGTATTTTCTCGACAGGGCCAGTAAGGAACCAAAGCTCTGTATCAGAGTCTAAGGCACCGCCAGATAAAAGTATTTATATTATATTATATTCAGCCTTGATATGATAATACTCTCCCCACCCCATGTAATCTCACGTCACAGTTCCAGAAAATATCAGGTACAAGTCACGCAAGTTTGAACTAATGCAATGAGTCAGGCTAGAATCTAAGCATGTAAACTGGAAATAACATGAAAATGTAGCCTATACGGAATCACCAGGTATATCTCAGGCAATTCCGTCACATGAAGAGTGTCAGGTGTCCTGAGTTGAGCAGTTAAACAAGTTCACATATGAAGCTACAAAAATCAAGTAAAATACTATAACCAGAAATATCTGAGAATTGACAAGCTTTACTCGCCCACTGATGTATAACTAAGTCCAGGAAATAGGTAGCAAAGCTGCAAGTTTTGGCAAGGTACACTTGCCTGTGGTTCCGGCTCTGATTGCGGCTCTGACTTCGGTTGATTTTGCAGACGGTACTCCGGTTGCTGAAACAAACATCACCATCAGATCCAAAAAATATCAATCAGCTAGAAACGCCTATCCTTGGGTCCAATTTGAAGACAAGGGCAAAAACGACAGTTTTGGGCCAAAACGGGGTCCACCGGTGGGCCCGCTTTGCACCGAAAAATGCGTCTGGGTCAACGGTCTCCAAATTCACCAAACTTAGTGTCAACAGGTCAGAAACGCTGATACGAACTCAACGAAACTTTCAGAATTGAATTCTGATGAGCCGATCACAAAATCGCCCGTCGAGCGGGGCTTGTGGGGCCCACGACACGCGATTTCGTTAACGTTCTCAGAATCGAACCAAACTTGACCCACAGGACCAGCGTATTGCTACGAGTCCGATGGCGCAAGTTTTGTCTCGATCCGACGTGTGTACACAAAGTTAGGGCACGTTCTAGAAAGTACGGATACGAGGCGATGTCCGCGGATACGCGTTGACCCCGGTGTGCACGCACACCCGAATCGACTTCTGCGAAATCCCACACGTCCGTATCGACGATGCGCACGTATCTGTGAAGACCGCGCGCGACCAAGTCGTCCCGTTTGGCGGGGCGTACTCAGTTCCGGGGTGAAACAGGGTCTGGTTTTTCCTGTTTTTTGATCGCGGTGTGCGATCACCACAGGACGCGATGCCCCGAGCGGTTCGTCCGGGCACCGAGAGGGTCATACAGGCTTCACAACGCAATTTGCGGAAACGAAAACAGAGCTACGAGGCGAAAGTTACACGCACCTGTAGGGGACCCAAAAACCAGGATCGAATCATGTCCGACTCGTGTCGGACACAGGGATCCGAATTAGGGTTAGGGCTCGGCTTTGGGGAGTCCGGCGAGGGCGGCGGAGACGGTGGCGTGGGCGGCTGGGGCTGCGGCGGAGGGGCCGAGGCAGCGCGGCGGCCCGCTGGGAGGCGGCGCTGGCTGGTGCTGCTGGTGCTGCTCGTTGCTGCTACCGGCGGAGGGCAGCCGGAGAAGAAGAAGAGGAGGGGAGGAAGAGGGCGGCGGCGCTGGGCGTGGCGGCGTGGGGCGTCGACGGTGGAGGCGGCGCTGCGAGGGGCTGCCGAAGGCGAGGGGGTAGTCGGAGGGGACTGTGGAGGTGGGGGTTTTATAGGCTGGGCGAGGGGGCTGGGGGCCGAGATGGGCGAAGAGGTGGCGGTGGACGTGGGGGTGAGGGCTGCCAGAGCGGGCGAAGGGCGCGGCGGAGGCGGCGCACGACGCGGGGAGGGGAGACGACGTGGGAGAGAGAGGGGGCCGGGTCTGGGTCGGGTGCGGGTCGGGCAGCGGGCAGACCCGACCCGACCCGGTAGGCGGGCGGGCTGGGTCGAGCCCAATGGGCCTGGGTCCAGTGGGCCTTGGGCCGGAATGTTAAAAAAATAATAATAATAATAGTATAAATAATAGTAAATAATTAATAAATAAATAAATTATTAAATAAATACTCTTTGGTAATTTAAAAATAGGTCCGGGGTCCGATAAATTCCAAAAAAATTACCCTAAGTCCAATTTTTCATTTTATACCCAAAAATATTATTTTCATAATATTTTAATATTGTTTAATATCAATTAAAAATCATTGAATAATTAAAACCCTATTTTTAAATTACAGAAAAATCTTAGAAAATTTCAGAAAATTGTGAAAATCCAGATTTTAAAATTTTTAAAAAAATCAGGGGGTTCACAATCTACCCCCCTTAAGAGGATTGCGTCCTCGCAATCAAAGAATAATCGGTCAACAGAGATGACGCGATCGCAAGTATCGTTTGAAACACATCACAAGAGACTTCAGGGAAATACCGTCTCCCTAAAAATTGAAAGTTTACACTTTCCAGAAAAATCTAGTTAAAACTATAACTTTTATGAAAACCAGGTTGTTATTACAAGTTGCAATTTACTAGGTTGGGGCTGAGGTCACGAACCAATAGGCACGAACTACACCAGACTAAAAACGGATAACTATAAATCACTTACTCGCATCAGCGTCCTCCAAAGTCATCGCGTAAGCCTGCTCTCGTCCTTGAGGTAGATTCCTCTGCTGTTGCTGAGCTTGCTGGTAGGGTGCTGCTCGAGGTGCTGGTGGAGTTTGCTGGTTCGCCCTTGGTGTTCCTTCTCTACGCTCAGGGCAGTCTCTCACTGCATGCTGTCTGGATCCGCAGCCTAAGCATAGTCCGAGTTTACGTCTACATTCCTTCTCGACGTGGCCTATCTTGCCGCAGTGGTAACAGGTAGGAAGGTATAAGGCCTTTGGTGCTGCTGCTGGTGGCGAGCTCATTTGTTGACGCTTTGCAGACTCCTCTTGTACTGCTTTGGTTGGTGCGGATGGGGAAGGCCGCTTCAGTCTGGTCTCTCTCTTAGTGACGCGCTCTATGCGTCGAGCTGCAGCAAGAACGTCCGAGTATGATGTTGGTGCGACGGACCCAATTAGTTTCTGCAGCTCAATGTTCAGTCCGTCGAAGAATTTCTCGGCCTTCTCTTCCTCAGTCGGGATCAGGGTGGGGGCGAAGCGGCTCAGACGAATGAATTCTGCGTTGTATTCTTCCACTGTCATGGAGTCCTGAGTGAGGCGATTGAATTTGTCCCGCAGTTCTGATCGAGCGATGGCAGGAATGTACATCTCTTGGAAGAGTCGGGAGAACTCCTCCCAAGTGACTCGGTCTGGTCCGAGCCGTATCTCCTCGGATAGCCACCAGTGATGGGCATTGTCCGTCAATTGCATTCGGACGGCAGTCATCCAGCGTTCTCGTGGAAGTTCGGCTGCTTCAAGTTGATGCCGTATGTTGGTGAGCCACTCGTGAACTTCTGTGGGCTCCTCTTTTCCAGAAAAAGTACGGGGCTTCAGTTGGCGGAAGTCAGTGATTGAGCCTGTAGTTGGCCGTCGAGCTGGTAGGTAGGCCTGCCCCAGTGCAGTTACGATGCTGTCCCTTAAGAAATTAGCTTCGCGACGCTGAGCCTCGTGTTGAACTTGTTGCTGAGCTTGCATCATCGCGTAGATCATTTGGAATATTTGCTGCCCGTTGATTGGCTGTCCTGGTGGGAACACGGGCATTGGTGGGATGAACTACGGCGGAGGTGGGATGTCATCACGCCGGAATCGGGAGGTAGGTTGACCTGCCTGCTGGTTTTGTTGAGTTGAGGGGACTCCTCCGACTGGTGTCACTTCGTCGTCGTAGGTGACACCTGTAGCTTGTGGCGTTCCGACGGGAGTCTCGTTGCATTCTTGTGGGTCCATTTTCCTGTATCCAAAATAACCAATAAGAGGCGCACAGGAATCAAGGCAAGATGCAAGTTCAAATTAGTTCGAGTACGATACAGATATCAAAAACGATTCAAGAAAGTGGATGAGATCCTAAAACTTATCCTATTCTTATTGCAGGCCTGTTCGGTCCCTAAGTTAAAATCGAACAATTTAGTCGTAGACCTGCATGGGCCACCACAAAAACCATGTCACGCCCCAGTCCCAAAATGACGAGGGACTGAGCACGTGAGCAATGGCCAGCAGCACGCACCGATGGACAACCCAATTTAATGGGTCCATCAGGGCATGCTTAAGCTGTAGTCTAACAGTAAGATGTTACAAGTCTCAGGTATTTCTAATCTCATCCACAGAATAAACACAGATTAATTGCCAGAATAATGCAATGGAAATAAATAAGCAATAAATAAGATTATCTCGGGAAACAATCCGAGAATTAATCTGTTACATTCAGAGGAAAATAGACAGGAAATAAATGCTGAAAATGGAAATACTGGGAAGATGAAGCCAGTGCTCAGGAGAAGTCTTCTGCCACTATCTCGTCCTCTGCTCCTGGTTCTACTCCAAGGAGTGCTCCTGTACCGTACACCTCGGGGTAGATCTCTGCGGCTATACCTGGGGACATAGTCCATTCCAGGTCCTCAGGGGACATAACAAGGTACAGAAAATACAAGCCAAAACATATGCAGTGCAGCAATAATGAACAGCAGGGTAAATATGTAAACCAGCTAAGTGATATGCAAGTGAGAGTTTTAGTCATACTCAGGCTGAGACTACTACAGGATCAGTGTCGAAGAAACCATAGCAGTATTTTCTCGACAGGGCCAGTAAGGAACCAAAGCTCTGTATCAGAGTCTAAGGCACCGCCAGATAAAAGTATTTATATTATATTATATTCAGCCTTGATATGATAATACTCTTCCCACCCCATGTAATCTCACGTCACAGTTCCAGAAAATATTAGGTACAAGTCACGCAAGTTTGAACTAATACAATGAGTCAGACTAGAATCTAAGCATGTAAACTGGAAATGACATGAAAATGTAGCCTATA
This sequence comes from Iris macrosiphon, assembly GCA_036927795.1. Lineage (NCBI taxonomy): Eukaryota > Viridiplantae > Streptophyta > Magnoliopsida > Asparagales > Iridaceae > Iris > Iris macrosiphon. The sequence continues at coordinate 72,873 of JAYESA010000779.1, forward strand.
CGGAATCACCAGGTATATCTCAGGGAATTCCGTCACATGAAGAGTGTCAGGTGTCCTGGGTTGAGCAGTTAAACAAGTTCACATATGAAGCTACAAAAATCAAGTAAAATACTATAACCAGAAATATCTGAGAATTGACAAACTTTACTCGCCCACTGATGTATAACTAAGTCCAGGAAATAGGTAGCAAAGCTGCAAGTTTTGGCAAGGTACACTTGCCTGTGGTTCCGGCTCTGATTGCGGCTCTGACTTCGGTTGGTTTTGCAGGCGGTACTCCGGTTGCTGAAACAAACATCACCATCAGATCCAGAAAATATCAATTAGCTAGAAACGCCTGTCCTTGTGTCCAATTTGGAGACAAGGACAAAAATGGCAGTTTCGGACCAAAACGAGGTCCACCGGTGGGCCCGCTTTGCACCGAAAAATGCGTCCGGGTCAACGGTCTCCAAATTCACCAAACTTAGTGTCAACAGGTTAGAAAAGCTGATACGAACTCAACGGAACTTTCAGAATTGAATTCCGATGAGCCGATCACAAAATCGCCCATCGAACGGGGCCTATGGGGCCCACGACACGCAATTTCGTCAACATTCTCAGAATCGAACCAAACTTGATCCACAGGACCAGCGTATTGCTACGAGTCCGATGGCGCAAGTTTCGTCTCGATCCGACGTGTGTACACAAAGTTAGGGCACGTTCCAGAAAGTACTGATACGGGGCGATGTCCGTGGATACGCATTGACCCCGGTGTGCACGCACACCCGAATCGACTTCTGTAAAATCCCACACATCCGTATCGACGATGCGCACGTATCTGTGAAGACCGACCGCGACCAAGTCGTCCCGTTTGGCGGGGCGTACTCAGTTCCGGGGTGAAACAGGGTCTGGTTTTCCTGTTTTTTGATCGCGGTGTGCGATTACCACAGGACGCGATGCCCCGAGCGGTTCATCCGGGCACCGAGAGGGTCATACAGACTTCGCAACGCAATTTGCGGAAATGAAAACAGAGCTACGAGGCAAAAGTTACACGCACCTGAAGGGGACCCAAAAACCAGGGTCGAATCGTGTCCGACACGTGTCTGACTCGTGTCGGACACAGGGATCCGAATTAGGGTTAGGGCTCGGCTTTGGGGATTCCGGCGAGGGCGGCGGAGACGGCGACGTGGGCGGCTGGGGCTGCGGCGGAGGGGCCGGGGCAGCGCGGCGGCGCGTTGGGAGGCGGCGGAGGCGGCGCTGGCTGCTGCTGCTGGTGCTGCTCGTTGCTGCTGCCGGCGGAGGGCAGCCGGAGAAGAAGAAGAGGAGGGGAGGAAGAGGGCGGCGGCGCTGGGCGTGGCGGCGTGGGGCGTCGACGGTGGAGGCGGCGCTGCGAGGGGCTGCCGGAGGCGAGGGGGTAGTCGGAGGGGACTGTGGAGGTGAGGGTTTTATAGGCTGGACGAGGGGGCTGGGGGCCGAGATGGACGGAGAGGTGGCGGTGGACGTGGAGGTGAGGGCTGCCGGAGCGGGCGGAGGGCGCGGCGGAGGCGGCGCACGACGCGGGGAAGGGAGACGACATGGGAGAGAGAGGGGGCCGGGTCTGGGTCGGGTGCGGGTCGGGCGGCGGGCAGACCCGACCCGACCCGGTAGGCGGGCGGGCTGGGTCGAGCCCAATGGGCCTGGGTCCAGTGGGCCTTGGGCCGGAATGTTTAAAAAAAAAAATAGTATAAATAATAGTAAATAATTAATAAATAAATAAATTATTAAATAAATATTCTTTGGTAATTTAAAAATAGGTTCGGGGTCCTATAAATTTCAAAAAAATTACTCTAAGTCCAGTTTTTCATTTTACACCCAAAAATATTATTTTTATAATATTTTAATACTTTTTAATATCAATTAAAATTTATTGAATAATTAAAATCCTGTTTTTAAATTACAGAAAATTCCCAAAAAATTCCAAAAAATTGTGAAAATCCAGATTTTAAAATTTTAAAAAAAATCAGGGGGTTCATATAATGAGGTGTCATGAGTAGAGAAATATCGAAATTGGTAAGGAAAATGGTGAAGTATATCACAGATTAGTTTAACAGGCTTTAAAAGATTAAAGGAAAATACCTATACAACAATCGAGATGAGGAACCATATACTTGCCCATGGGAGTAAAGAAACATGAGTGTTATAGAAGGTACAGGTAATCATGAGTTCTAATAAGTTGATGAGATGATCCAATAATGAAGCTAGTGATATCATACCAAGGGTACTAATGATTCTATATCGAGGATTAGTCGAGAATAATGCTGATAACAGTAAGCACTTTGCGTGATGATAATTAGGTGATATACCAGTTGATATAGATTAAAAATCATGGAAGAAAATATGTGTGACGATAACTTAAATAATTGAGAGTAATAGTGCAATTAATTTCGGGCAGTACAATTTTAGTACCCAGTTGAGAGTTGTAGACAATAGATGTATTGAGTGCACCTCGAGTATTAGAGACCGTGAACACTTATATGTATATTTGTGGATTTAAAAAAAAATTAAAGAGTGGAAATGAAGTTTAAATTTTGAGAATTATTGAGGAGTTGAGATTGTGTCATTAAAATTTTGAGGATTCCAAATTTGATTCAATAAACAGGGTCAAGGCTATAAAGATTTTAGACGTGATTAAAATTTGATTTCAATATTGAATATTTGACCCTTGAGGAAGTATACATTTTGTTGTTCAAAGGTTAAATTTTGATGATTCTATTATGAGGATAAAATTTTATGGTGGAAGAGAAATATATATTAGTAGATGATATACATGTGTAAGGATCTGTTGACTTGGGCATGATTGAGATGGCACCGCAGACAGACTTGGGTATCCATCTAGAGTTGTATTAGGGAGAACAATACTTAATATGGCGTGTTACACTTGGTGTGCATTATAGTGATAAGAACAAATGGTATAAACAATTGTAGTAGGAACGAGAACTAGCAGTGGGTGTACTTATAGTAGAACAAGAGGTACCTAAAGAGATAAAGATATAAAACCTTACATGCATCATTGACCTATGATTGTGATAGAGGTTCTTGGTATCAGATTTTGGTATTAATAGATAGGTGTGTGCAATATGGATGTATTCATGGATGTTGTGGACTAATGATTAATTGATATGGGTACAGTATACAAGGATAGAAATTAGTTAGTGAATGTGCCAGAGTTAAGTGTATGTTAGAGATAGAAGATACTGCAAGTAATATGTTAGCAGGTTCCTTCTTTTTTTCATGTTGTTTTCGTCTTCTGATTGATTGATTCCCTAGTACCGTGGCTTGTATTCGTAATTTTCTTGTTAGAATGTAGTTAATAGTACACCCTGACTGAGAATGCAATACCATGATAAAACATACCATAACCATACATGTTTTCTCTAGGTTGTATGTTGTATGACTGTAGGTAAATTTTTCTTAGACCATGATCATTGGGGTTTTGATCATAGCAAAGATCTATGAAGAGGTTATGACTTGACAAAAGGGACAAGATGATTAAAATTTAAGGATAAGCATTCGTTTAAATAAAGAGTTAAGGAGTTAATATAACAGAATTGATGGATCATTGATTTTACGAAGATTGAGGATGATTGAAACTCGAGGATAAACATTAACTTAAATGGAGAGTTAAGAAATTAACATGGCAAAAATTGAGAATTTATTAATTTTAGGAAGGTTATGATATGATAGAATTGGTTATTAAATTTGAGAAAATTTGGGAAATTATTATTATATCTATTTGATTGCAAGATAGTAATTTAAAAAATTTATATTATGAATGTTGCATTTGAAGATTTCGTAAGTATCGCATTGTTGAGTATTATGAGGAAAAGGGAAATCAGGAAATAAAATCATTAATGGGATAGTGTCGAATTCGATTATCGGGATGAGGATTTAGATTTTGAATATGCATTGATTGGATTCAAATTGAGGAGTAAAAATCATTAACGGATTGGTATTTAAATTCAAACTTTTCGGATGACAATTCCAATTTTATGAATATAGTGGATTAATTGAATTGAAGGGTTGGATTTATGGATTGTGTTTTAGATGGGAGTCTTAATGTGCATTGAGTGAATTAGAGGATGGGATGTCAAATTCTGAGTATTCAATTTTTAATTTAAATTCGGAGGAAATTGTGAGGAAATGGAAACTGATTTTTATTTTTGAGGATATTTCAGGAATACAGTAATTTCAATTTTTTTTGAGATTGTGAATTGACAAGGTGGATTATTTCAGGATTATGTGGGTTGGTGAATTTAACCGTTGATGAAAAAAAAAATATAATGAATAAACACTACTATGAGGACTTTAAATTTCGAGGACGAAATTCTTTTAAGGAGGGTAGACTTGTCACTACCATATTCTAAAAACAGGGGTATTTTCGACTTTTTTTATATATTATTAATATCGTGGTTTTTATATTAAATGATTTCTCGATATGTGTATTTAATTTAAATGATTGTATGAGATGTGTATTTAAATATTTACAGTGTTCATTAATGCTTGAGCTGGTAAACTTGACCTAGAAGCCCACTGGATGAACACCAGTCCGAATTATAGGATTTTGTATTTAATTTGCATTATTTAGGATTTAATTATTGGATGTCATAATTAATTATCGTAATTTATTTAATTGTTGTGCGCTGCCGTTGCTTCGATATTTGGAGCGCTACCCTAGCTTTTACCTTCCAACAAATTTCACAACATTGCCCTAGACATACCCGCCTTCCATTCTTCCATTTTTGTAACTCGTAATTATTCTCTCTTGTACTTCGTTTTAGCCGCACAATATTCATCGCGGACGTTTATTTAATTTCTGAATTTAATTCCAATTTTGTATCGTTGTGCGTTCCAATCAAAATTGGAGGCAATCTTGACCCATTTTTCGTGCGACCCAAATTCGGGTAATATTCTGTTCTGGGTCTTCTTCATTAATGATATTGATGACCCAACCTAATTTTGGCCCCACGTGCTCCTAATTAATTTAGAACGCCAATCGTATCTAATTTTAATTAATTAAATCCAGTGACCCACTCCTGTGCAATTTTCTAATTGTTGGGGGCTTAATTGCAAAATTTCAACGAGGTGTCACCATCCTATTGGTTTAGCCAAATGAAGAAAGCAACCCCCTCATTTTTATCCATATCGAATCCTGGCCACCCATTCAAAATGGGGGCTCATCATCACCACACATCTCCCATCACTTCTCTTATAAAGTGCCTCCTTCTCCCCATTTCCCAATGCAGCCCTAATTTCAAGGAGCATTGAAAACCTCACACTCTCTCTCTCCTCCTCCCTCCCTACACACACAGCCAACCAAATTTTCATTTTCCTTTTTCTTCTTCTTCTTCTTCCTTTCTTCTCCTTCTACTTGCTTTTGAATTTAATAAAAAAAAGGGGGGGGATCACCATCCCACACCACTGTTCCTGTTCCATCACCCGGCCGACGACCCGGCCACCCGGCCAGCTCCGATCCCAGTCTCCGATCTCCGGCCTCCTCCCGCTGCCGCTACTCCAGCTGCTGCCCTCCCACTGAAACTCTCCCCCGGCGGCCAACCGAAATACATCACAGCCACCACTGCTCATCAACTGCTCATCCCAGTCCCCTCCGGCCCGGCCAGCCAGTCGGCTCCGGCTCCTCCTATTCCGACCTTACTGCTCCTTCCAAGGCGAGCCACCCCGCAGCTCCCCCGGTCGAGCACCCCCATCTCCTCCTCAACTCCTTCCGCTGCATACTCAGGCACCACTGTACTCTGATCAGCCCGACCCCGACGAAGTCTCCACCAATCTCCACTACGACCCCCTTTCCCGACTGCATTCCACCACCACTGTCTTACCCTCCGGTCCGGCAGCCATCAACTCCGGCCACACACCCCCGCTCCACTCTTCACCGGCTCCACCCCATCGACCCCGACACTGCACCTCCCTCTGCCCGTCCGGCCTGCATCTCGGCCAACCCGAACCAACCAGCTCCCCGTTCGGCAGACCGTGTCGATCCTGCTGTGCAGCCACCCTCCGGCTCCGACTGACCCGCTCAGCTCTGATAGCACCCCGCTCCAGCCAGCACCACATTGCTCCGGCCTACTACTCCCTGCTCATCCCATGCATCCCTGACCCCGCTCCCGGCCATCCAATACCACGACCACCACTGCCAACTGCAGTTCGGCCTCCCTGCATCTCTGGCTCCACCACCGCCATCACCGGAACCACCAGCCGACCCCCTGTGAGAGCCTCCCTCTCCCTCTTTCCCTTATTATGTATATGTATTTATATTAATACGTATTGTATGTATATACGTATAGGTATGTATTTAATAATGTATATATATATATATATATATATATATATATATATATATATATATATATATAATATGATTAGTATATATATTAATACGTACTTTAGTATATGTAAATTGGTATATTTTTATATGGAAAATGTGTAAATAAATACGTATTTTTTGGAATAAATGTATATATATATATTGGTATTGATATATATAAATGCGTATTTTGGTAATTGGTATATGCACATATATACGTATATGGTAAATGTATTAAGATTTGGTATATATATATAAATAGAGTATATGTATATTTTACTTGGTATATATATATATATATCTATATATGTATTCAGTATATATTTTCTTTTATACAAATATTGGTTGTAGTATATATATATATATAAATGTGATATATATTTTTTAACTTATTGATATATATATATATATATATACAACATATAATTTAGTGTATATACACTTATACATATTTTGTATGTAATTTTGGTAACCCTATATATGTATTATATTTAATTATTGAAATTGGTAATATATATATTATAGGCGACCCGAGTGTAAATACGGATACCCCGTAACTACACCTGACCTATGATCCTGCGAACTGATAGCAGACTGCCACACGTACACTGACGTACTGGCAAGCCCCGTACCATTTTGATCGTCTGTCTTGCCCAGCAATCGCAGACGCGACGCCCGTGCAATTTGACGCACACTGACCCTAGATTGACCAGTGCCATACCTGGCATAGCCCTGAGTTCAATGTTTATGTTTGTGTTAGTATAGCATCTGATGCAAATGTTGTATTATTTCATTATATGTCTATAGGACTGTTGGTTCATCCAGGCGATACTCTGGAACAGGACTTTGACATTACCAGCTAAGGACCCAAGGCGAGTACATTCTCTGATTAGCTTCTTGTTTATGATATCCCCTATGTTCATTGTATCTAGTATAAATATCCATGCTCTTGACACGATGGTTACACAGATTGGTATATACGGATCTCGTCATGTGATGTTATTCCTTGTTCATGGTGTAGCTTGTACAAGTCTTGTTTCATTGTTATCTTGTACATGTACAGACACTGATTTCCGGGGAGATTTGCTACCTCCCTAGGGAATCCCGTGCCATAGCGTACCATGGTTGGATCTACTATACCAGTCGGGGGTGGAGAGTATTTTAGTATATATATGTGATCATACCCAACTCTACATGCATCATAGCTCACCCCACATCTCACGTCGGGTGCGGCCTGACCATTTACATGCTTCATAGCTGTTACGTGTGATTAGCCTGACCTCTACATGCATCATAGCTAACCAACGGTTAGCCTGACCTTACATGAATCATAGATAATCACATGTAACCAGCCTGATCAAGTTCCCAAGCCGATCACATGTTAAAGCTAGTACTCACACACTTAGTCATAGTATTCTTGCTCATCGACATATTGTTTCTTTTCCTGCATTTACTTACAGTATTTCCAGTATATCCTTTATTGTATATTTTCCATACATATACATGCATCTTGTATATTTCTATCTATATACTGCTACATAGTTTATATCATTGATATAGAACTGCTATTAGAAATGTACTTTGCTCCTTCCTGACTGAAAAACATTTTCCAGACTATGCCTAGAGGACTGGTATCCGACACTTGTGGACCACAGGGTGAGTAGCTGCAGTCTTGGACTTAGTAGTGCAGTCGTGATTCCGGAAGGTTTAGCCGGAATCACTAGATATCTAGTTAGTTTCCTTCAATAGTTTATTTGGTACCGGATTTGTCTCCGATATTTTGTTGAGACTTGGATTTATTGTTGAGTTAGATTTATTTACAGTTTAGACTTGTGTTGTATTCTTATTTATTTCTTCGATTTCTTATCATGCTGTAGTTATGTGATTGAGTATGTTGTTCTTTTATATTATTATCCGTGTCTCCTTATGGAGTTGGATACTAGTGCGAGATTGTTTAGATAGTGCTTGACCTAGACAGCGTTCTACCGCCGATGCTGCGGCGTAGGCTGGACGTACCCGCGCACTCGTGCCCCTATACCGGGTGCGGGTCGTGACACAACTGCTAGAACGGTACGATGGGATCGTGTCTTCGGAGGCATCTTGAAAACAGATCAAAAGAAGTCAATACGGCGCAATATACGATATCATCAAAGAAGGACAGTAATATTTCAAAAGAAACAATTTTAGAATAATTAGATTGAAATTGTTCCTAGTCGTGATTGAGTAGACTCTCATCCTAGATCCTATATCGTAGAGCAGGCTCGAAGCAGTACAACTAAATCGTTGTACTACCACGACATCGCACTAATTGCGAATCGAGACCTGCATGGGGCCGCCACCAAAAATGTGTCACGACCCGCACCCGGAAAATTGGGCCTGAGTCGTGGGTAGTCCAGCCTACGCCGCAGCATCGGCGGTAGAACGCTGTCTAGATCTACTAACAATCTCACACAATCAATATATAAACCTGTCAAGATCTCAACTCCAAACGGAGGAGCAATATCATAATGATAATTGCAAGTACTCAATCACGAATCTAAGCACGATAAGATAATACAGAAGACTAACAACTACAAAGTCTAAACAACTGCTGCTAAAACACCATAACATCAATAATAATAAAAATAATACAATAATATCCAAAATCATATATAATACAAGGTCTCAATCCAAAACCGGAGACAAATCTGGTACCAAAAGCTAATAAAAACAACAACTGAGGTCCTAGTGATCCCGGCTACTAACCCGAAAATTACTCCTAAACTAGGGGGTCCATGTCTGCACCATCGACAGACTGAGGTCCATAAAATATTGGACACCAATCCTCCGGATACTCAGGAAAAAATATGTCCAGTCAAGACTGGAGCAAGTACACCTCTAACAACAGTTCCAGTTAAATGATAAAAACTATAAAACAGTTGTAGCAAGTAGCAAGGTGAAGAAAATAAAGTATGAACAAGATATATATACATATCACTGGTGCATAAAGATAAAGATGCATGGATATCAGAAGCAAGATAGTAATAACTGTAAGATGCAAGAAATATAAACTAAGAGTAAGTCTGTGCACATGAACGTGTAGTGAGTCCAGCAAGAAATACATGTAATGAGTCAAGTCCAGAAACTATAAGTGAGACCAGCAAGAAATGCAAGAGAGTCCAGACTAGAAAGAATGAACTCATGTCTTTGAAATACTTGTTTCGACATGTAAACGGCTAGGGGTAAGTACGGCTCACCGCGCACTGGGTGCGCGGCTGCTATCATTCCAGATTAGACCAGAGGGGGTGATTCCAG
>JAYESA010000779.1:87500-97643 GCA_036927795.1 Iris macrosiphon
TAATCCATGAATGTAGACACTCGTGCCAGTTTGCATGTTGTAGTATTAGCTAAGTTAGGAAAAGTTTTAGCAGATATATACAGCCACGCTTACTGTCATGATAGTACTCTTCACTACAATTTATTGCAGGTTGTCCAAAACTAAGAGCAACATATCATTTTCTTTCTGGAAATGTCAGTTTCATTTCATATTCAAGCTTCTACGTAGTACTAAGTTTTCGAGATTCTTGACATAAATTTAGTTGTAAGCTATGCATCCCAACTTACGATGCACTTCCCTTTTGCATTTGACAAGTAAAATTTTTTAAAGTAATGTTATTTGTACCTCCAAATTATTTTTTCTTATTTGTCAGCTAACATGACATGTTAAATAATATTATGTGACATCTAACATGACAGCTAATATGAAAAATATTAAAACCACAAATTAATTATCAAAAAAAAATTAATATTAATATTAATTTTAATTTTAATTTTAATTTTAATTTTAATATTAATATTTATATTAAAATATTAATATTAATGTTAATGTTAACATTAATATTAATTTTAAGTTTCAGTTTAAAATTTGTCATATCAGCAGTTACGTAAGAAGAGATATATTGAAGGGTCAATTTGGACGTGCAAATAGTATTATTTATTTATTTTAACATGTTGCTACCTCTGGCTAGAGTATGACACTTGGTTAGAGCATTGACACTGATGATACTCTATATCATAGTTCATTTTTTTTTTTTTTTGGAAATTGTATAAATTACTAAATTTTGAGTGTTCCTTTGAGAATCGCATTAAGTACACTCCAAATCACATACCAAATTCATACTCCAAATTAATCTTTTCTTTTTTCACTCTATTTTTTTTTTCTTGATGGTGGACCAAGTTGGATTACTATTCACTTTTGAGGGTAAGATATATATTCATTTTGACATCCCCCCACCTTTTTATGGTCCATGTCAAAGGAAATGAAAACTGATATTTGCTTTATTAGGTATCAAACGGGAACTTCAAGCAAACAGATACCTTTCAATAGTATGAATACATTTTTTTTTTGAATTTCCGGCATAACGTTCGGGATCCGACGTAACACTCGGAAGTTTGTGCATACTGCATTGCATGTCTTTGAGCCAAATGCCCCCCCCCCCCCCCCCTCCCCCCTCCCAACTTCCACCATTTTATAAATGGAATGAATAATACGCCCCCGTGGCTCGATCCACTGATCTTCAGCCACCCAGCCAGGTGTCACGACCCGTACCCGAAAATTCGGGCACGAGTGCGTGGGTACGTCCAGCCTACGCCGCAGAATCGACGGTAGTACGCTGTCTAGGTCAAATCCACACTTACTAAACTAGCTCATTCACAAATAACATAAGCAAGATAATAATGAGAATGGAAACTTAAGATTGCAATTGAAATAAATGTGACAACAGATTCAAATGTTTAGTACAGAAATTCAGAATGAAGTCGGGGACAAACCCGATTTATAAGATAAGAAATAGGAATAAAGATAGCTAATGCTAACTACTCTGCAGGAGTAGTCTCCTGGGTGGGAACCGGCTCCGCAACTGTACCACCTGCTGGCTCATAGGGTCCATAGTAGGTAGGGGCAAGGTTCTCATCATCGCCTAAACAACGTATCCAGTCAGGAAAGGAGCAAAGTACACAGTGCACAACAAGACTAACTAAATATTTATGACAATTAACTGAGTATCATATTGAGAAATTGCATAAAGGAAATATCAACATCTCAGAGTTTAATGCTATAAACAGGAATATGAGAAAGCAGGAAATAAAGTGAAACAGGAAATGAAACTACAACAGTCAGTAAGAACTATAACAAGACTAGAACTATCTGTGTGAACTTGTGTTTGTTTTAGAATACATAGTTGGCATGTAGGGGTTTATAAGGCTAATCTGGCCGTCATAGACGGCTATTAAATAATACAATCGAGATCTGGCTGATGGACAGTCGTGTACCAACAGCTATTAAACAATACATGGGGAAGGGTAAACTACATGCCTCCTAGTATTCTCCCACCCGATATGTAAACAAGACATGAACTCCAATATTCAAGACATGAAATACAGTACTTTAACACTACGTGTAGTCAGCAAGGGTACTAGTAGAGCAGGGAATTAATTATCACAATATAAAGATTAACTTGAAGTGCAGGTACTTGCCTGTTGTTTGGATCTGATTAAATTGGTTCTTAGGGAAAAAGTCCAGGGATGAGTCCAAAAGCTGAAATAGACATTACCATCATGCTCAGAAGATGTCAAATAGCTAGAAACGCCTGTCCTTGGGTCCAATTTGGAGACAAGGGCAAAAACGGCAGTTTCGGGTCAAACGGGGTCCGCCGTTGGGCCCGCTTTGCACCGAAAAACGTGTCCGGGTCAACGGTCTCCAATTTCACCAAACTTAGTGTCAACAGGTCAGGAACGCTGATACGAACCCAACGGAACTTCCAGATTTGGATTCCGGTGAGCCGAACACAAAATCGCCCGTCGAGCGGGGCCTGTGGGGCCCACGACACGCGATTTTGTCAACGTTCTCAGAATCGAACCAAACTTGACCCACAGGACCAGCGTATCGCTACGAGTCCGATGGCGCAAGTTTCGTCTCGATCCGACGTGTGTGCACGAAGTTAGGGTGAAATACCGAAAAGGCGGATACGGGACGGTGTCCGCGGATACGCGTTGATTCTGGTGTGCACGCACACCCGAATCAGCTTCCACGAAAACTCACACGTCCGTATCGACGATGCGTACGTATCTGTGAAGACCGCACGCGACCAAGTCGTCCCGTTTGGCGGGGCGGACTCAGTTCCGGGGTGAAACAGGGTCTGGTTTTTCCTGTTTTTGGATCGCGGTGTGCGATCGCCACAGGACGCGATGCCCCGAACAGTTTATCCGGGCACCGAGAGGGTCATACAGGCTTCGCGTAGGAATTGACGGAATCGAAAACGGAGATCAGGGTTGCAAGTTACGAATACCTGAAGGGGACCGAGAAATCAGGGCTTCGAACCGTGTCCGACACGCGTGTTCGTGTCCTGGGCGTGTCAGCGGCGTGTCCGGGCTCGGCTGCCGTGTCCGAGGCTCCTCAGCCGTGTCCGGTGCTCTGGGGGGGGCTGGCCGTCGGTCGGCGAGGCCCTGGGTGGTCGGCGGGGTTGTCGACAGCGGCTAGGGCGGCTCCCGAACGGCGGGGAGGCGCCTGGAGGTCGAGATCGAGGCTGCGGGGAGGAGAGAGGAGCAGGGGAGGCCGGTTCTGGCTGGGGGTGGTCGGCGCAGGGAGGTGGACGGCGGGGATCGAGGCTCGCCGGAGGTCGCCGGAGAGCTAGGGTGGAGGGTTAGGGTTTTGGGTTATGGGGGAAGGAAGGAGGAAGAGATGGGGAAATTTATAGGGCGTCGGGCGAGGGCTGGCCGGGGCGACGTGGCGGGTGATCCGGAGGGGCGTCGGGTCGTGGCGCGCGTTTTCCGGCGCCGGCGGCGGGATCGCAGGGTCGTGGAGAGCGGGTTGGGGTGACAGCCGACGGGTCGGGTCGGGCGCGGATCCGGGTGAGCGGACCCGCCCGACCCGCTAAGCACAGGGCTGGGCCGGGTTCGGCTAAACGGGCTCGGCCCACTAGGCCGGGCCGGGCCCAAGAAACATAAAAATAATAAAAACAAAAATAATAATAATAATAATAATTAATTAATTAATTAATAATTAAATAAAATAGTTTTTAGGTGATTAAAAATAGGTCTGAGGCCCAGAAAAATCCAGAAAAATTACCCTAAGTCCGGTTTTTCATTTTACACCCAAAAATATTATTTTCATAATATTTTAATATTATTTATTAACAATTAAAAATCATTTAATAATTCAAAAATCCTGATTTTAATTACAGAAAATTTTCAGAAAATTGTGAAAAATCCCAATTTTATTATTCTTGAAAAATCAGGGGCTTACAATCTACCCAACTTATAAAAAATTTCGTCCTCGAAATTTAAATTATGGCAGGGTTCTCTATGTCTACTCTCACTTGATTACAAGTCTAACGACTTCTCTCAGGTGAACATTGCAGTCGCTACCCAACTTAGAATTCTACCCATATCCTCTAAGGTTGTACGACTAGTAAAGCTAGGTCCCAACTTAATAAATCATGATATTGAATCTTTAAGTCTGCAACACAAAACACATCACCTAGGGTATTGCCTTAGTCATAAAGGGTTATCATCAATTTGACCGGTCTGTGGGGTATGTCTAGCACTGTAATTCAACTTATCAAACACAGGATTTTGTCTTTCCGAGATGAGGGAAGACGAGGATTAATAATAAGGAGTTTAAGGGCGAGGTTGTAGAACAGGGGTATAGGGACCAAGGCGTTTAAGGAATTCTAATAGGAATTGCCAGGCGGTTATGGATTGAGATTCTATTCTGGTAATGCTGATACGATATGCTCGGACGTATTTAGGGGGCAAGCATACTAGTCAACTATATATCTCAATCCACGTAAAGTAGTTGTGCGAAGTGCGAATCAAAATGCACTAAGGTTGATCAGACCGTAGTACACTGATTCTGAGTAGACACTTGCATTAGTGGGGTTGATCAGGCCTCAATAATACATGTGTCATGAACAAGCCCGATAAAGGGTAAGCTTGCAAAACTAGGCTATAAAATAGCAGCATAAGTCAAGTTCGGCAAAATTAAGTGCGCTAGATGATGATGAAAAGGAGGTGCAAATTATTGAAGTTCACAAAATAACACATAGTAAGCATAGTAGCAACCTCTAAAATCTTCTATAGTTATCAAATTTAAAAGCATACCAGGTATTTAGCAAGTTCAAAATTACTAGGTTGAGGCTGAGGTCACGAACCAATAGGCATGAGCTAAACAATACTAGAAAAGGTATCTACGAATCACTTACGCGCATTAGCTGCTTCCAGAGTTTGCGCGTTCTCCACGGTCATCACGTAAGCTTGTCTGCGTCTTGGAGTAGCGGGACAGTCCCTCACTTGATGTTCTGTTGAGCCACAATATAGGCAGGCACCTAGTCTCTTCCTACAAACTTGCCAAGTGTGGCCCGGTCTTCGGCAAAAGTTACAAGTAGCAGCCTGTTGGTTCTGTCCTTGAGCCTGGTGTTGGGGTGCTGGAGCTCGAGGGAGAGGACGCTGGGTTTGCTGCGGGGACCTCTGTTGTTGTTGTTGAAATGGGCGTTTGTTGGGTCCCGCATTTCCGGTATCTCTTTCTCGCTTTAGCTTATGCCCCAGGTCTCTCTCAACGCCTTGTGCCACGTTTAAGATTTCCTTATAGGTGCGGGCTCGGCTGGTGGTGACAGCAAGGCGAATATCCGGAGACAGTCCCTTCTTGAATCTACGGGCTCTGTCCTCCGGGGTACGAACCATGTACTCCGCAAAGTGACTTAACCTGCTAAATTCAGCAGTATACTCATCAACAGATAGGTTACCTTGTTCCAGTCTCTCGAATTGGCTTTCGAGAGCTTCCCGAGCCACTTCGGGTAGAATTTCTCCTTGAATAGTCTCTTGAAGTCAATCCCATGTGAGGTCAGGAGCAGATAGTTGGGGTTCGTCTCTAAACCAGGTCCGAGCTATATCGAACAGTTGCAGGCTTGCAGACTCTACTTTGAGATCATCAGGGACCCGAGCAGTCTTCAGGAGTCGCTCTACGTTCTCTATCCATTCATCAGCGTAGAGAATGCCCTCAGTTCCGTAGAATTCCAGAGGCCTAAGGTTCTTGAAGTCTTTAGCACTTCCTGGCCTCTTGAGTGGCGACTCCTGGGACTTAATAGCTTCCGAGAGGCTGGTCCGCAGAAGTGCAGTCTGTTCTTTCTGGGATTCCACTAGTCCCTGGAACACTCTAAGTAGCTGTGCCCCATCTAGGGTAACTGCCGGGACAGATGGAGGCGGCGGGAGTACAAGAGTCTCGGGCACATTCTGCTCAGCTGGTTCTGATGTGCCTCCTACCGTGTTCCTGGTCTGGACCATTCTGAAAGATTAAGGGATAGGAAGATCAGAATAGATTAATTGGAAATCAAGGGCGATAGAAAAATTGATCAGAAGTAATATCAAGGATTGAAATAAGGACCCTATACTGTGAATGAGCTTTATCCTAAAATCCTCAATCTTGTTGCAGGCCTGTTCGGTCCCTAAGTTGGAACCGAACAATTTAGTCGTTAGACCTGCATGGGCCACCATAAAAACGTGTCACGACCCGTACCCGGAAATTCGGGCACGAGTGCGTGGGTACGTCCAGCCTACGCCGCAGAATCGACGGTAGTACGCTGTCTAGGTCAAATCCACACTTACTAAACTAGCTCATTCACAAATAACATAAGCAAGATAATAATGAGAATGAAAACTTAAGATTGCAATTGAAATAAATGTGACAACAGATTCAAATGTTTAGTACAGAAATTCAGAATGAAGTCGGGGACAAACCCGATTTATAAGATAAGAAATAGGAATAAAGATAGCTAATGCTAACTACTCTGCAGGAGTAGTCTCCTGGGTGGGAACCGGCTCCGCAACTGTACCACCTGCTGGCTCATAGGGTCCATAGTAGGTAGGGGCAAGGTTCTCATCATCGCCTAAACAACGTATCCAGTCAGGAAAGGAGCAAAGTACACAGTGCACAACAAGACTAACTAAATATTTATGACAATTAACTGAGTATCATATTGAGAAATTGCATAAAGGAAATATCAACATCTCAAAGTTTAATGCTATAAACAGGAATATGAGAAAGCAGGAAATAAAGTGAAACAGGAAATGAAACTACAACAGTCAGTAAGAACTATAACAAGACTAGAACTATCTGTGTGAACTTGTGTTTGTTTTAGAATACATAGTTGGCATGTAGGGATTTATAAGGCTAATCTGGCCGTCATAGACGGCTATTAAACAATACAATCGAGATCTGGCTGATGGACAGTCGTGTACCAACAGCTATTAAACAATACATGGGAAAGGGTAAACTACATGCCTCCTAGTATTCTCCCACCCGATATGTAAACAAGACATGAACTCCAATATTCAAGACATGAAATACAGTACTTTAACACTACGTGTAGTCAACAAGGGTACTAGTAGAGCAGGGAATTAATTATCACAATATAAAGATTAACTTGAAGTGCAGGTACTTGCCTGTTGTTTGGATCTGATTAAATTGGTTCTTGGGGGAAAAGTCCAGGGATGAGTCCAAAAGCTGAAATAGACATTACCATCATGCTCAGAAGATGTCAAATAGCTAGAAACGCCTGTCCTTGGGTCCAATTGGAGACAAGGACAAAAACGGCAGTTTCGGGTCAAAACGGGGTCCGCCGTTGGGCCCGTTTTGCACCGAAAAACGTGTCCGGATCAACGGTCTCCAATTTCACCAAACTTAGTGTCAACAGGTCAGGAACGCTGATACGAACCCAACGGAACTTCCAGATTTGGATTCCGGTGAGCCGAACACAAAATCGCCCGTCGAGCGGGGCCTGTGGGGCCCACGACACGCAATTTCGTCAACGTTCTCAGAATCGAACCAAACTTGACCCACAGGACCAGCGTATCGCTACGAGTCCGATGGCGCAAGTTTCGTCTCGATCCGACGTGTGTGCACGAAGTTAGGGTAAAATACCGAAAAGGCGGATACGGGACGGTGTCCGCGGATACGCGTTGATTCCGGTGTGCACGCACACCCGAATCAGCTTCCACGAAAACTCACACGTCCGTATCGACGATGCGTACGTATCTGTGAAGACCGCACGCGACCAAGTCGTCCCGTTTGGCGGGGCGGACTCAGTTCCGGGGTGAAACAGGGTCTGGTTTTTCCTGTTTTTGGATCGCGGTGTGCGATCGCCACAGGACGCGATGCCCCGAACAGTTTGTCCGGGCACCGAGAGGGTCATACAGGCTTCGCGTAGGAATTGACGGAATCGAAAACGGAGATCAGGGTTGCAAGTTACGAATACCTGAAGGGGACCGAGAAATCAGGGCTTCGAACCGTGTCCGACACGCGTGTTCGTGTCCTGGGCGTGTCAGCGGCGTGTCCGGGCTCGGCTGCCGTGTCCGAGGCTCCTCAGCCGTGTCCGGTGCTCTGGGGGGCTGGCCGTCGGTCGGCGAGGCCCTGGATGGTCGGCGGGGTCGTCGACAGCGGCTAGGGCGGCTCCCGAACGGCGGGGAGGCGCCTGGAGGTCGAGATCGAGGCTGCGGGGAGGAGAGAGGAGCAGGGGAGGCCGGTTCTGGCTGGGGGTGGTCGGCGCAGGGAGGTGGACGGCGGGGATCGAGGCTCGCCGGAGGTCGCCGGAGAGCTAGGGTGGAGGGTTAGGGTTTTGGGTTATGGGGAAGGAAGGAGGAAGAGATGGGGAAATTTATAGGGCGTCGGGCGAGGGCTGGCCGGGGCGACGTGGCGGGTGATCCGGAGGGGCGTCGGGTAGTGGCGCGCGTTTTCCGGCGCCGGCGGCGGGATCGCAGGGTCGTGGAGAGCGGGTTGGGGTGACAGCCGACGGGTCGGGTCGGGCGCGGATCCGGGTGAGCGGACCCGCCCGACCCGCTAAGCACAGGGCTGGGCCGGGTTCGGCTAAACGGGCTCGGCCCACTGGGCCGGGCCGGGCCCAAGAAACATAAAAATAATAAAAACAAAAATAATAATAATAATAATTAATTAATTAATTAATAATTAAATAAAATAGTTTTTAGGTGATTAAAAATAGGTCTGAGGCCCAGAAAAATCCAGAAAAATTACCCTAAGTCCGGTTTTTTATTTTACACCCAAAAATATTATTTTCATAATATTTTAATATTATTTATTAACAACTAAAAATCATTTAATAATTCAAAAACCCTGATTTTAATTACAGAAAATTTTCAGAAAATTGTGAAAATCCCAATTTTATTATTCTTGAAAAATCAGGGGCTTACACCAGGTGTTGAAAATCGGACACGTCCTGTAAACGTTTCGACACTGTGTCCGAGAGTGCCCGCAACGAAAACTTTAGGCCAACCCACCTGAGATAACCAATCCATGTCTAACGAACACCAAGCACAGATAAAGACAAGTATATGACGGTGACTATGTCACATGAAAAAATTCCAACATTTATAACTCATGTGAAATTACAAGATTGACAAAACCAATGTTGAACCCTGAAAAAATCTACAATTTCTAATGGAATAGGCAATGGTAATTATAAAGATCCATGAAAAATAAATAGAGATGTCTCATATGTTATTCGTAAAATATGAAAGTATCGACGTAATCACCTCCCCACCCCCCCCCCCCCCCACCCCCCCCCCCCCCCCACCCCCCCACACACACAATTATTCTCTTTTTCTTATAAAAAAGGAAAAGAAAAGAAAAGAAAAAATGCATAAAAAACAGACACATGGATGGGAAGTAGGCTATGGGCGGGCGACTGTAGGATTTAGGGTTAAAATTTTTCATTTTTATTTTATTTTTATTTTTATTTTTATTTTATTTGTTGTTTTTTTTTATATATTTTTATCGGATTAGGAACTAAATTTTTAAGAAAAAATTTAAATTGTGTCTATTTTTACGAGAGCCTCCATCGCAACCAACATATTACGATCTCACAGACTATTTAATTTGATTTGATTCTTTTAATTTGTCAAAGATGTATTTTTGTATTTTTATCGTAAAAGTTGACACCGTAAATAACCTCAAATAGTTAAGAGTATGTAGTTGCTAACACAAACTTTTAGGATATTTGGTTGCCAAAATGTGACGGTTCTATCAAGGTATTTGGTTGCAAATAAGACGGTAGAAGATATAATATTTTCTTAAAATAGATTATAATGAAACATAAGTTAATTAATTACTCGAACTAATTTATAAATAAATATCATGAACTTTTATACTTTTACAAATTGCTATAGATTATTCTGTAAATTAGTACCATGAACTAATCTTTGACGTGATAAAGTTTAACTATAATACAAGTTTTTCGGTAAAAGTCGAGAGATTGATATATTCACCTGACGGACACTACCACAAGAAGTCAAAGGAGTGGTTTATAAATGTAGACAGCTAGGATTTTTTTTCTTTTTTTTTTCTTTTTTCGATGAGACAACTAGGTTTTAGTTTTATTTTTTCATTTTTTATTTTGTATTCATCCATCAATTCAATGGTGACATCGTTAAACAA
>JAYESA010000780.1:27500-30000 GCA_036927795.1 Iris macrosiphon
GACTCCGTTCGCAAGCCGCCTACTGCTCGTTCACCTGCACACGAACAGCTCGATTAATACTTCTTCCTCTCTTTCCATTCTCGGAATAGAAGTGCAAGTCTATGAACGAAAACAATGAAAACCATCGAAACCGTTCAAGGAAAACAAGCAAATCCCAAAACCAACTCAAAGCACGAAAGCAACAAGCGACATCGAAAACCGAGGCAATAAAAGATAGCAGCGGAGAGGTCCCTCCTGACTCTGCCGCTAAGCCGATCCTTGGGGCGCAGTCCACTGAATATGGGAATCGATTCCGAAGAAACAAATCCATAACGAGGACGAGTTCTTAATTCAATCTATCCCGATCGAACGATACCGTCTTGTGTTTCTTAGCCGCGCTCCCCGCACCGGGGGAACGGGGCGCTACATCCTACCCAACCAATTGGAAGTTTCGTCCCGAAACTTAGGAATAATGCTTACCGTTAGGGGTTATTACGTTTAGCACGGAGATCCGGAAGGGGACAAGCATCTAGCTGGTGGTTGGAATCACCGCAACGGAGGCAATGCCCAAGCCGCTTACGACAATTATTCGCTGTGTGCCCCGGCTTGTTGCAGAAATGACAAATTAGCCTCCGATTTCCTTTTTGTGAACCGCCGTCGTTGTGACGCTTTGCGACGGTATTTCCTCTATCGTTGCCTTGGCGTTTGTGATTGTAGGTATGCACAGTGCCGGTGGAAACGTGAGGATACAGTGGCTCGAGCGATAGGGCGTGATTCATGACTTCACGCATGGTTCCATACTGATTATTGACCACGTGCGAATAGATGGCAGGGCGTAGTCCACCTTCAAACCTTCTAGCTCGGCTCGCTGCATCAGGTAAATAGGCCCTAGCGAACTTCGAGAGTCGGTTGAACTCGGCGGAATATTGCTTAACTGTCATACTGCCCTGCCTCAGCTGCACGAAGTCATTTTCCATTTTACGTTGTACTGGAGGCGGTATAAACTCCTCCTCAAACGCGGCACGAAAGGTCGTCCACGAGATGGCCTCCTCTCCGTGATCAAGTTGGAGAGATCGTCGATGCACGTCCCACCAATCGTGTGCGTCGAGGCGGAGCTGCAGTTGCGCGCAGGCGACGCGCCTATCTTCGGGGACCTCTAGCAGAGTGAAGTGGTCTTCAAGTTCTGCTAGCCAATCTAGAGCTACCACTGGGTCCTCAGTCCCGTTGAACGGGGTGTTGCAGACTTTCTTGAAATGGCCCAAGTTGAAGGCAGTCACGTCCCTCGGCCTTGGGATTTGAGGCGTCTCCACTTCAAGCACGGGCTGTTCCACCGGAGTCGCTGCTGTTGCGGCGGAATGGTTGGCAGCCAGAGTCTGAACGATCTGATGCAGGGTATCTACCTGCTTTTGTTGGACTGAGAATCGGGTCTCTAGATTACTCTCGAGCTTAGCTTGGCGAGCATCGTCTCGTTGTCGTTGCGATTCTAACATTTGCATTAACCGTTCAAGCGGGTCGACTTGAGACATGCCTCTTTGGCTCCGAGAGCTTCCCGAATTGCCTGAACTGCTCTCTTGTGTTTCGATCGGTGGTTGCGCTGCAGATTGCGCTGGATCCATTCCTTCAAAAGAAGGTAAATTACATTAGGATCATAATGTATTATGGACTTATTGTATGAACGTATCTCATTTTGGCCTAGCGAGTTCAAGAGTTCGCACAGGAATCTGATCGTTAAAGGAACTTTTCCAGCACGAAGTCTAAGGAACTTTGAATCTGTGCTCTGATACCACTATGTCACGCCCCGAGGCGTCCCCCGAGCCGTGACCGCCGTGCAGGCCTGGAGTTGCGCCCGCACGAGGCTTTTTAATGATTTGCATAGCAAGCACGTATTCAGAGTACGCAGATAAATTGAAACACAGATTTGAAACATAGAAAAGTTCTCTTTATTGATAATGAACATCTATTACAAACTCTTGAACGAGTCAGCTAATATGCCGAACGGCTTACAAAAGGGTTGACTCAAAATGAGATAGCAGTCCTGTACATTACATCCTTTTATAAACTCAAAATGATAAAGACCTCCGGGCTGGAGGATCGCCTTGCCACGGAGCTGCATTTGTGTATGAAGAGTTGCAGGCTCCTGATTCCAAAATGCTTCGGGGGCGCGGTGAAGACGCGCCAACAGTTGGACTGGATCGGGTAGACGACTTCGGCTCCTCGCTCGGTTCGCCTTAGTGCGGAGAACCTGTTTCAACGAGGGTCAGCATATCGAAACATGCTGGTGAAGGCGAGCTAGCCTGACTATACCAATCAACACGTTGTTTAGTGAAGCATGCATATTTGGTTGGTTTCTATCTTGCCTTAGTTCATTTACAGTTAAGCAGCATATTGAATTTACTGAAATGAACGTGCCACCGTTCGGTGGATTTTACCTGACCGTCTGAACTACCTGCACAATACTTACCATGCCTTCCCTGAAACGAAGACACAAGTTAGTATGCAACAGGTTTAAATATACAGGGGA
>JAYESA010000781.1:0-97456 GCA_036927795.1 Iris macrosiphon
AGAGACGGCCGATGGAGCGGAGGGGAGGGGATTAGGCATAAAGAGGAAGGAAAACATAAGTTAAACGGGTGCGATCATACCAGCACTAGAGCACCGGATCCCATCAGAACTCCGCAGTTAAGCGTGCTTGGGCGAGAGTAGTACTAGGATGGGTGACCTCCTGGGAAGTCCTCGTGTTGCACCCCTTTTTGCGATTTTGGCAGTATAGTAGAGTCATCTTCTTCTTGCTCGTAATTATTTTTCTCCGTCTTCCGGTTATTACTACTATTGTTATTATTACTAATGTTATAATTATAACTATAACTATAACTATAATTATTATTATTATTATTATATTATTATTATTATTATTATGAAGAAGAAGAAGAAGAAGAAATAACAATAATAACGGAGATGGCGGGGAGAAGAACAAGAGAGCGTGGGGCCCGCAAGAGACGGCCGATGGAGCGGAGGGGAGGGGATTAGGCATAAAGAGGAAGGAAAACATAAGTTAAACGGGTGCGATCATACCAGCACTAGAGCACCGGATCCCATCAGAACTCCGCAGTTAAGCGTGCTTGGGCGAGAGTAGTACTAGGATGGGTGACCTCCTGGGAAGTCCTCGTGTTGCACCCCTTTTTGCGATTTTGGCAGTATAGTAGAGTCATCTTCTTCTTGCTCGTAATTATTTTTCTCCGTCTTCCGGTTATTACTACTATTGTTATTATTACTATTGTTATAATTATAACTATAACTATAACTATAATTATTATTATTATTATTATATTATTATTATTATTATTATGAAGAAGAAGAAGAAGAAGAAGAAATAACAATAATAACGGAGATGGCGGGGAGAAGAACAAGAGAGCGTGGGGCCCGCAAGAGACGGCCGATGGAGCGGAGGGGAGGGGATTAGGCATAAAGAGGAAGGAAAACATAAGTTAAACGGGTGCGATCATACCAGCACTAGAGCACCGGATCCCATCAGAACTCCGCAGTTAAGCGTGCTTGGGCGAGAGTAGTACTAGGATGGGTGACCTCCTGGGAAGTCCTCGTGTTGCACCCCTTTTTGCGATTTTGGCAGTATAGTAGAGTCATCTTCTTCTTGCTCGTAATTATTTTTCTCCGTCTTCCGGTTATTACTACTATTGTTATTATTACTATTGTTATAATTATAACTATAACTATAACTATAATTATTATTATTATTATTATATTATTATTATTATTATTATGAAGAAGAAGAAGAAGAAGAAGAAATAACAATAATAACGGAGATGGCGGGGAGAAGAACAAGAGAGCGTGGGGCCCGCAAGAGACGGCCGATGGAGCGGAGGGGAGGGGATTAGGCATAAAGAGGAAGGAAAACATAAGTTAAACGGGTGCGATCATACCAGCACTAGAGCACCGGATCCCATCAGAACTCCGCAGTTAAGCGTGCTTGGGCGAGAGTAGTACTAGGATGGGTGACCTCCTGGGAAGTCCTCGTGTTGCACCCCTTTTTGCGATTTTGGCAGTATAGTAGAGTCATCTTCTTCTTGCTCGTAATTATTTTTCTCCGTCTTCCGGTTATTACTACTATTGTTATTATTACTAATGTTATAATTATAACTATAACTATAACTATAATTATTATTATTATTATTATATTATTATTATTATTATTATGAAGAAGAAGAAGAAGAAGAAGAAATAACAATAATAACGGAGATGGCGGGGAGAAGAACAAGAGAGCGTGGGGCCCGCAAGAGACGGCCGATGGAGCGGAGGGGAGGGGATTAGGCATAAAGAGGAAGGAAAACATAAGTTAAACGGGTGCGATCATACCAGCACTAGAGCACCGGATCCCATCAGAACTCCGCAGTTAAGCGTGCTTGGGCGAGAGTAGTACTAGGATGGGTGACCTCCTGGGAAGTCCTCGTGTTGCACCCCTTTTTGCGATTTTGGCAGTATAGTAGAGTCATCTTCTTCTTGCTCGTAATTATTTTTCTCCGTCTTCCGGTTATTACTACTATTGTTATTATTACTATTGTTATAATTATAACTATAACTATAACTATAATTATTATTATTATTATTATTATATTATTATTATTATTATGAAGAAGAAGAAGAAGAAGAAGAAGAAATAACAATAATAACGGAGATGGCGGGGAGAAGAACAAGAGAGCGTGGGGCCCGCAAGAGACGGCCGATGGAGCGGAGGGGAGGGGATTAGGCATAAAGAGGAAGGAAAACATAAATTAAACGGGTGCGATCATACCAGCACTAGAGCACCGGATCCCATCAGAACTCCGCAGTTAAGCGTGCTTGGGCGAGAGTTGTACTAGGATGGGTGACCTCCTGGGAAGTCCTCGTGTTGCACCCCTTTTTGCGATTTTGGCAGTATAGTAGAGTCATCTTCTTCTTGCTCGTAATTATTTTTCTCCGTCTTCCGGTTATTACTACTATTGTTATTATTACTATTGTTATAATTATAACTATAACTATAACTATAATTATTATTATTATTATTATATTATTATTATTATTATTATGAAGAAGAAGAAGAAGAAGAAGAAGAAATAACAATAATAACGGAGATGGCGGGGAGAAGAACAAGAGAGCGTGGGGCCCGCAAGAGACGGCCGATGGAGCGGAGGGGAGGGGATTAGGCATAAAGAGGAAGGAAAACATAAGTTAAACGGGTGCGATCATACCAGCACTAGAGCACCGGATCCCATCAGAACTCCGCAGTTAAGCGTGCTTGGGCGAGAGTAGTACTAGGATGGGTGACCTCCTGGGAAGTCCTCGTGTTGCACCCCTTTTTGCGATTTTGGCAGTATAGTAGAGTCATCTTCTTCTTGCTCGTAATTATTTTTCTCCGTCTTCCGGTTATTACTACTATTGTTATTATTACTATTGTTATAATTATAACTATAACTATAACTATAATTATTATTATTATTATTATATTATTATTATTATTATTATGAAGAAGAAGAAGAAGAAGAAGAAATAACAATAATAACGGAGATGGCGGGGAGAAGAACAAGAGAGCGTGGGGCCCGCAAGAGACGGCCGATGGAGCGGAGGGGAGGGGATTAGGCATAAAGAGGAAGGAAAACATAAGTTAAACGGGTGCGATCATACCAGCACTAGAGCACCGGATCCCATCAGAACTCCGCAGTTAAGCGCGCTTGGGCGAGAGTAGTACTAGGATGGGTGACCTCCTGGGAAGTCCTCGTGTTGCACCCCTTTTTGCGATTTTGGCAGTATAGTAGAGTCATCTTCTTCTTGCTCGTAATTATTTTTCTCCGTCTTCCGGTTATTACTACTATTGTTATTATTACTATTGTTATAATTATAACTATAACTATAACTATAATTATTATTATTATTATTATATTATTATTATTATTATTATGAAGAAGAAGAAGAAGAAGAAGAAGAAATAACAATAATAACGGAGATGGCGGGGAGAAGAACAAGAGAGCGTGGGGCCCGCAAGAGACGGCCGATGGAGCGGAGGGGAGGGGATTAGGCATAAAGAGGAAGGAAAACATAAGTTAAACGGGTGCGATCATACCAGCACTAGAGCACCGGATCCCATCAGAACTCCGCAGTTAAGCGTGCTTGGGCGAGAGTAGTACTAGGATGGGTGACCTCCTGGGAAGTCCTCGTGTTGCACCCCTTTTTGCGATTTTGGCAGTATAGTAGAGTCATCTTCTTCTTGCTCGTAATTATTTTTCTCCGTCTTCCGGTTATTACTACTATTGTTATTATTACTATTGTTATAATTATAACTATAACTATAACTATAATAATTATTATTATTATTATATTATTATTATTATTATTATGAAGAAGAAGAAGAAGAAGAAGAAATAACAATAATAACGGAGATGGCGGGGAGAAGAACAAGAGAGCGTGGGGCCCGCAAGAGACGGCCGATGGAGCGGAGGGGAGGGGATTAGGCATAAAGAGGAAGGAAAACATAAGTTAAACGGGTGCGATCATACCAGCACTAGAGCACCGGATCCCATCAGAACTCCGCAGTTAAGCGTGCTTGGGCGAGAGTAGTACTAGGATGGGTGACCTCCTGGGAAGTCCTCGTGTTGCACCCCTTTTTGCGATTTTGGCAGTATAGTAGAGTCATCTTCTTCTTGCTCGTAATTATTTTTCTCCGTCTTCCGGTTATTACTACTATTGTTATTATTACTATTGTTATAATTATAACTATAACTATAACTATAATTATTATTATTATTATTATATTATTATTATTATTATTATGAAGAAGAAGAAGAAGAAGAAGAAATAACAATAATAACGGAGATGGCGGGGAGAAGAACAAGAGAGCGTGGGGCCCGCAAGAGACGGCCGATGGAGCGGAGGGGAGGGGATTAGGCATAAAGAGGAAGGAAAACATAAGTTAAACGGGTGCGATCATACCAGCACTAGAGCACCGGATCCCATCAGAACTCCGCAGTTAAGCGTGCTTGGGCGAGAGTAGTACTAGGATGGGTGACCTCCTGGGAAGTCCTCGTGTTGCACCCCTTTTTGCGATTTTGGCAGTATAGTAGAGTCATCTTCTTCTTGCTCGTAATTATTTTTCTCCGTCTTCCGGTTATTACTACTATTGTTATTATTACTATTGTTATAATTATAACTATAACTATAACTATAATTATTATTATTATTATTATATTATTATTATTATTATTATTATTATGAAGAAGAAGAAGAAGAAGAAGAAATAACAATAATAACGGAGATGGCGGGGAGAAGAACAAGAGAGCGTGGGGCCCGCAAGAGACGGCCGATGGAGCGGAGGGGAGGGGATTAGGCATAAAGAGGAAGGAAAACATAAGTTAAACGGGTGCGATCATACCAGCACTAGAGCACCGGATCCCATCAGAACTCCGCAGTTAAGCGTGCTTGGGCGAGAGTAGTACTAGGATGGGTGACCTCCTGGGAAGTCCTCGTGTTGCACCCCTTTTTGCGATTTTGGCAGTATAGTAGAGTCATCTTCTTCTTGCTCGTAATTATTTTTCTCCGTCTTCCGGTTATTACTACTATTGTTATTATTACTATTGTTATAATTATAACTATAACTATAACTATAATTATTATTATTATATTATTATTATTATTATTATGAAGAAGAAGAAGAAGAAGAAGAAGAAATAACAATAATAACGGAGATGGCGGGGAGAAGAACAAGAGAGCGTGGGGCCCGCAAGAGACGGCCGATGGAGCGGAGGGGAGGGGATTAGGCATAAAGAGGAAGGAAAACATAAGTTAAACGGGTGCGATCATACCAGCACTAGAGCACCGGATCCCATCAGAACTCCGCAGTTAAGCGTGCTTGGGCGAGAGTAGTACTAGGATGGGTGACCTCCTGGGAAGTCCTCGTGTAGCACCCCTTTTTGCGATTTTGGCAGTATAGAAGAGTCATCTTCTTCTTGCTCGTAATTATTTTTCTCCGTCTTCCGGTTATTACTACTATTGTTATTATTACTATTGTTATAATTATAACTATAACTATAATTATTATTATTATTATTATATTATTATTATTATTATTATGAAGAAGAAGAAGAAGAAGAAGAAATAACAATAATAACGGAGATGGCGGGGAGAAGAACAAGAGAGCGTGGGGCCCGCAAGAGACGGCCGATGGAGCGGAGGGGAGGGGATTAGGCATAAAGAGGAAGGAAAACATAAGTTAAACGGGTGCGATCATACCAGCACTAGAGCACCGGATCCCATCAGAACTCCGCAGTTAAGCGTGCTTGGGTGAGAGTAGTACTAGGATGGGTGACCTCCTGGGAAGTCCTCGTGTTGCACCCCTTTTTGCGATTTTGGCAGTATAGTAGAGTCATCTTCTTCTTGCTCGTAATTATTTTTCTCCGTCTTCCGGTTATTACTACTATTGTTATTATTACTATTGTTATAATTATAACTATAACTATAACTATAATTATTATTATTATTATTATATTATTATTATTATTATTATGAAGAAGAAGAAGAAGAAGAAGAAATAACAATAATAACGGAGATGGCGGGGAGAAGAACAAGAGAGCGTGGGGCCCGCAAGAGACGGCCGATGGAGCGGAGGGGAGGGGATTAGGCATAAAGAGGAAGGAAAACATAAGTTAAACGGGTGCGATCATACCAGCACTAGAGCACCGGATCCCATCAGAACTCCGCAGTTAAGCGTGCTTGGGCGAGAGTAGTACTAGGATGGGTGACCTCCTGGGAAGTCCTCGTGTTGCACCCCTTTTTGCGATTTTGGCAGTATAGTAGAGTCGTCTTCTTCTTGCTCGTAATTATTTTTCTCCGTCTTCCGGTTATTACTACTATTGTTATTATTACTATTGTTATAATTATAACTATAACTATAACTATAACTATAATTATTATTATTATTATTATTATATTATTATTATTATTATTATGAAGAAGAAGAAGAAGAAGAAGAAATAACAATAATAACGGAGATGGCGGGGAGAAGAACAAGAGAGCGTGGGGCCCGCAAGAGACGGCCGATGGAGCGGAGGGGAGGGGATTAGGCATAAAGAGGAAGGAAAACATAAGTTAAACGGGTGCGATCATACCAGCACTAGAGCACCGGATCCCATCAGAACTCCGCAGTTAAGCGTGCTTGGGCGAGAGTAGTACTAGGATGGGTGACCTCCTGGGAAGTCCTCGTGTTGCACCCTTTTTTGCGATTTTGGCAGTATAGTAGAGTCATCTTCTTCTTGCTCGTAATTATTTTTCTCCGTCTTCCGGTTATTACTACTATTGTTATTATTACTATTGTTATAATTATAACTATAACTATAACTATAATTATTATTATTATTATTATATTATTATTATTATTATTATGAAGAAGAAGAAGAAGAAGAAATAACAATAATAACGGAGATGGCGGGGAGAAGAACAAGAGAGCGTGGGGCCCGCAAGAGACGGCCGATGGAGCGGAGGGGAGGGGATTAGGCATAAAGAGGAAGGAAAACATAAGTTAAACGGGTGCGATCATACCAGCACTAGAGCACCGGATCCCATCAGAACTCCGCAGTTAAGCTTGCTTGGGCGAGAGTAGTACTAGGATGGGTGACCTCCTGGGAAGTCCTCGTGTTGCACCCCTTTTTGCGATTTTGGCAGTATAGTAGAGTCATCTTCTTCTTGCTCGTAATTATTTTTCTCCGTCTTCCGGTTATTACTACTATTGTTATTATTACTATTGTTATAATTATAACTATAACTATAACTATAATTATTATTATTATTATTATATTATTATTATTATTATTATGAAGAAGAAGAAGAAGAAGAAATAACAATAATAACGGAGATGGCGGGGAGAAGAACAAGAGAGCGTGGGGCCCGCAAGAGACGGCCGATGGAGCGGAGGGGAGGGGATTAGGCATAAAGAGGAAGGAAAACATAAGTTAAACGGGTGCGATCATACCAGCACTAGAGCACCGGATCCCATCAGAACTCCGCAGTTAAGCGTGCTTGGGCGAGAGTAGTACTAGGATGGGTGACCTCCTGGGAAGTCCTCGTGTAGCACCCCTTTTTGCGATTTTGGCAGTATAGTAGAGTCATCTTCTTCTTGCTCGTAATTATTTTTCTCCGTCTTCCGGTTATTACTACTATTGTTATTATTACTATTGTTATAATTATAACTATAACTATAATTATTATTATTATTATTATATTATTATTATTATTATTATGAAGAAGAAGAAGAAGAAGAAGAAATAACAATAATAACGGAGATGGCGGGGAGAAGAACAAGAGAGCGTGGGGCCCGCAAGAGACGGCCGATGGAGCGGAGGGGAGGGGATTAGGCATAAAGAGGAAGGAAAACATAAGTTAAACGGGTGCGATCATACCAGCACTAGAGCACCGGATCCCATCAGAACTCCGCAGTTAAGCGTGCTTGGGTGAGAGTAGTACTAGGATGGGTGACCTCCTGGGAAGTCCTCGTGTTGCACCCCTTTTTGCGATTTTGGCAGTATAGTAGAGTCATCTTCTTCTTGCTCGTAATTATTTTTCTCCGTCTTCCGGTTATTACTACTATTGTTATTATTACAATTGTTATAATTATAACTATAACTATAACTATAATTATTATTATTATTATTATATTATTATTATTATTATTATGAAGAAGAAGAAGAAGAAGAAGAAATAACAATAATAACGGAGATGGCGGGGAGAAGAACAAGAGAGCGTGGGGCCCGCAAGAGACGGCCGATGGAGCGGAGGGGAGGGGATTAGGCATAAAGAGGAAGGAAAACATAAGTTAAACGGGTGCGATCATACCAGCACTAGAGCACCGGATCCCATCAGAACTCCGCAGTTAAGCGTGCTTGGGCGAGAGTAGTACTAGGATGGGTGACCTCCTGGGAAGTCCTCGTGTTGCACCCCTTTTTGCGATTTTGGCAGTATAGTAGAGTCGTCTTCTTCTTGCTCGTAATTATTTTTCTCCGTCTTCCGGTTATTACTACTATTGTTATTATTACTATTGTTATAATTATAACTATAACTATAACTATAACTATAATTATTATTATTATTATTATTATATTATTATTATTATTATTATGAAGAAGAAGAAGAAGAAGAAGAAATAACAATAATAACGGAGATGGCGGGGAGAAGAACAAGAGAGCGTGGGGCCCGCAAGAGACGGCCGATGGAGCGGAGGGGAGGGGATTAGGCATAAAGAGGAAGGAAAACATAAGTTAAACGGGTGCGATCATACCAGCACTAGAGCACCGGATCCCATCAGAACTCCGCAGTTAAGCGTGCTTGGGCGAGAGTAGTACTAGGATGGGTGACCTCCTGGGAAGTCCTCGTGTTGCACCCTTTTTTGCGATTTTGGCAGTATAGTAGAGTCATCTTCTTCTTGCTCGTAATTATTTTTCTCCGTCTTCCGGTTATTACTACTATTGTTATTATTACTATTGTTATAATTATAACTATAACTATAACTATAATTATTATTATTATTATTATATTATTATTATTATTATTATGAAGAAGAAGAAGAAGAAGAAGAAATAACAATAATAACGGAGATGGCGGGGAGAAGAACAAGAGAGCGTGGGGCCCGCAAGAGACGGCCGATGGAGCGGAGGGGAGGGGATTAGGCATAAAGAGGAAGGAAAACATAAGTTAAACGGGTGCGATCATACCAGCACTAGAGCACCGGATCCCATCAGAACTCCGCAGTTAAGCTTGCTTGGGCGAGAGTAGTACTAGGATGGGTGACCTCCTGGGAAGTCCTCGTGTTGCACCCCTTTTTGCGATTTTGGCAGTATAGTAGAGTCATCTTCTTCTTGCTCGTAATTATTTTTCTCCGTCTTCCGGTTATTACTACTATTGTTATTATTACTATTGTTATAATTATAACTATAACTATAACTATAATTATTATTATTATTATTATATTATTATTATTATTATTATGAAGAAGAAGAAGAAGAAGAAATAACAATAATAACGGAGATGGCGGGGAGAAGAACAAGAGAGCGTGGGGCCCGCAAGAGACGGCCGATGGAGCGGAGGGGAGGGGATTAGGCATAAAGAGGAAGGAAAACATAAGTTAAACGGGTGCGATAATACCAGCACTAGAGCACCGGATCCCATCAGAACTCCGCAGTTAAGCGCGCTTGGGCGAGAGTAGTACTAGGATGGGTGACCTCCTGGGAAGTCCTCGTGTTGCACCCCTTTTTGCGATTTTGGCAGTATAGTAGAGTCATCTTCTTCTTGCTCGTAATTATTTTTCTCCGTCTTCCGGTTATTACTACTATTGTTATTATTACTATTGTTATAATTATAACTATAACTATAACTATAATTATTATTATTATTATTATATTATTATTATTATTATTATGAAGAAGAAGAAGAAGAAGAAGAAGAAATAACAATAATAACGGAGATGGCGGGGAGAAGAACAAGAGAGCGTGGGGCCCGCAAGAGACGGCCGATGGAGCGGAGGGGAGGGGATTAGGCATAAAGAGGAAGGAAAACATAAGTTAAACGGGTGCGATCATACCAGCACTAGAGCACCGGATCCCATCAGAACTCCGCAGTTAAGCGTGCTTGGGCGAGAGTAGTACTAGGATGGGTGACCTCCTGGGAAGTCCTCGTGTTGCACCCCTTTTTGCGATTTTGGCAGTATAGTAGAGTCATCTTCTTCTTGCTCGTAATTATTTTTCTCCGTCTTCCGGTTATTACTACTATTGTTATTATTACTATTGTTATAATTATAACTATAACTATAACTA
Source organism: Iris macrosiphon (assembly GCA_036927795.1). Classification (NCBI taxonomy): domain Eukaryota; kingdom Viridiplantae; phylum Streptophyta; class Magnoliopsida; order Asparagales; family Iridaceae; genus Iris; species Iris macrosiphon. The sequence continues at coordinate 10,281 of JAYESA010000781.1, forward strand.
TAATTATTATTATTATTATTATATTATTATTATTATTATTATGAAGAAGAAGAAGAAGAAGAAGAAATAACAATAATAACGGAGATGGCGGGGAGAAGAACAAGAGAGCGTGGGGCCCGCAAGAGACGGCCGATGGAGCGGAGGGGAGGGGATTAGGCATAAAGAGGAAGGAAAACATAAGTTAAACGGGTGCGATCATACCAGCACTAGAGCACCGGATCCCATCAGAACTCCGCAGTTAAGCGTGCTTGGGCGAGAGTAGTACTAGGATGGGTGACCTCCTGGGAAGTCCTCGTGTTGCACCCCTTTTTGCGATTTTGGCAGTATAGTAGAGTCATCTTCTTCTTGCTCGTAATTATTTTTCTCCGTCTTCCGGTTATTACTACTATTGTTATTATTACTATTGTTATAATTATAACTATAACTATAACTATAATTATTATTATTATTATTATATTATTATTATTATTATTATGAAGAAGAAGAAGAAGAAGAAGAAGAAATAACAATAATAACGGAGATGGCGGGGAGAAGAACAAGAGAGCGTGGGGCCCGCAAGAGACGGCCGATGGAGCGGAGGGGAGGGGATTAGGCATAAAGAGGAAGGAAAACATAAGTTAAACGGGTGCGATCATACCAGCACTAGAGCACCGGATCCCATCAGAACTCCGCAGTTAAGCGTGCTTGGGCGAGAGTAGTACTAGGATGGGTGACCTCCTGGGAAGTCCTCGTGTTGCACCCCTTTTTGCGATTTTGGCAGTATAGTAGAGTCATCTTCTTCTTGCTCGTAATTATTTTTCTCCGTCTTCCGGTTATTACTACTATTGTTATTATTACTATTGTTATAATTATAACTATAACTATAACTATAATTATTATTATTATTATTATATTATTATTATTATTATTATGAAGAAGAAGAAGAAGAAGAAGAAATAACAATAATAACGGAGATGGCGGGGAGAAGAACAAGAGAGCGTGGGGCCCGCAAGAGACGGCCGATGGAGCGGAGGGGAGGGGATTAGGCATAAAGAGGAAGGAAAACATAAGTTAAACGGGTGCGATCATACCAGCACTAGAGCACCGGATCCCATCAGAACTCCGCAGTTAAGCGTGCTTGGGCGAGAGTAGTACTAGGATGGGTGACCTCCTGGGAAGTCCTCGTGTTGCACCCCTTTTTGCGATTTTGGCAGTATAGTAGAGTCATCTTCTTCTTGCTCGTAATTATTTTTCTCCGTCTTCCGGTTATTACTACTATTGTTATTATTACTATTGTTATAATTATAACTATAACTATAACTATAATTATTATTATTATTATTATATTATTATTATTATTATTATGAAGAAGAAGAAGAAGAAGAAGAAATAACAATAATAACGGAGATGGCGGGGAGAAGAACAAGAGAGCGTGGGGCCCGCAAGAGACGGCCGATGGAGCGGAGGGGAGGGGATTAGGCATAAAGAGGAAGGAAAACATAAGTTAAACGGGTGCGATCATACCAGCACTAGAGCACCGGATCCCATCAGAACTCCGCAGTTAAGCGTGCTTGGGCGAGAGTAGTACTAGGATGGGTGACCTCCTGGGAAGTCCTCGTGTTGCACCCCTTTTTGCGATTTTGGCAGTATAGTAGAGTCATCTTCTTCTTGCTCGTAATTATTTTTCTCCGTCTTCCGGTTATTACTACTATTGTTATTATTACTATTGTTATAATTATAACTATAACTATAACTATAATTATTATTATTATTATTATATTATTATTATTATTATTATGAAGAAGAAGAAGAAGAAGAAGAAATAACAATAATAACGGAGATGGCGGGGAGAAGAACAAGAGAGCGTGGGGCCCGCAAGAGACGGCCGATGGAGCGGAGGGGAGGGGATTAGGCATAAAGAGGAAGGAAAACATAAGTTAAACGGGTGCGATCATACCAGCACTAGAGCACCGGATCCCATCAGAACTCCGCAGTTAAGCGTGCTTGGGCGAGAGTAGTACTAGGATGGGTGACCTCCTGGGAAGTCCTCGTGTTGCACCCCTTTTTGCGATTTTGGCAGTATAGTAGAGTCATCTTCTTCTTGCTCGTAATTATTTTTCTCCGTCTTCCGGTTATTACTACTATTGTTATTATTACTATTGTTATAATTATAACTATAACTATAACTATAATTATTATTATTATTATTATATTATTATTATTATTATTATGAAGAAGAAGAAGAAGAAGAAGAAATAACAATAATAACGGAGATGGCGGGGAGAAGAACAAGAGAGCGTGGGGCCCGCAAGAGACGGCCGATGGAGCGGAGGGGAGGGGATTAGGCATAAAGAGGAAGGAAAACATAAGTTAAACGGGTGCGATCATACCAGCACTAGAGCACCGGATCCCATCAGAACTCCGCAGTTAAGCGTGCTTGGGCGAGAGTAGTACTAGGATGGGTGACCTCCTGGGAAGTCCTCGTGTTGCACCCCTTTTTGCGATTTTGGCAGTATAGTAGAGTCATCTTCTTCTTGCTCGTAATTATTTTTCTCCGTCTTCCGGTTATTACTACTATTGTTATTATTACTATTGTTATAATTATAACTATAACTATAACTATAATTATTATTATTATTATTATATTATTATTATTATTATTATGAAGAAGAAGAAGAAGAAGAAGAAATAACAATAATAACGGAGATGGCGGGGAGAAGAACAAGAGAGCGTGGGGCCCGCAAGAGACGGCCGATGGAGCGGAGGGGAGGGGATTAGGCATAAAGAGGAAGGAAAACATAAGTTAAACGGGTGCGATCATACCAGCACTAGAGCACCGGATCCCATCAGAACTCCGCAGTTAAGCGTGCTTGGGCGAGAGTAGTACTAGGATGGGTGACCTCCTGGGAAGTCCTCGTGTTGCACCCCTTTTTGCGATTTTGGCAGTATAGTAGAGTCATCTTCTTCTTGCTCGTAATTATTTTTCTCCGTCTTCCGGTTATTACTACTATTGTTATTATTACTATTGTTATAATTATAACTATAACTATAACTATAATTATTATTATTATTATTATATTATTATTATTATTATTATGAAGAAGAAGAAGAAGAAGAAGAAATAACAATAATAACGGAGATGGCGGGGAGAAGAACAAGAGAGCGTGGGGCCCGCAAGAGACGGCCGATGGAGCGGAGGGGAGGGGATTAGGCATAAAGAGGAAGGAAAACATAAGTTAAACGGGTGCGATCATACCAGCACTAGAGCACCGGATCCCATCAGAACTCCGCAGTTAAGCGTGCTTGGGCGAGAGTAGTACTAGGATGGGTGACCTCCTGGGAAGTCCTCGTGTTGCACCCCTTTTTGCGATTTTGGCAGTATAGTAGAGTCATCTTCTTCTTGCTCGTAATTATTTTTCTCCGTCTTCCGGTTATTACTACTATTGTTATTATTACTATTGTTATAATTATAACTATAACTATAACTATAATTATTATTATTATTATTATATTATTATTATTATTATTATGAAGAAGAAGAAGAAGAAGAAGAAATAACAATAATAACGGAGATGGCGGGGAGAAGAACAAGAGAGCGTGGGGCCCGCAAGAGACGGCCGATGGAGCGGAGGGGAGGGGATTAGGCATAAAGAGGAAGGAAAACATAAGTTAAACGGGTGCGATCATACCAGCACTAGAGCACCGGATCCCATCAGAACTCCGCAGTTAAGCGTGCTTGGGCGAGAGTAGTACTAGGATGGGTGACCTCCTGGGAAGTCCTCGTGTTGCACCCCTTTTTGCAATTTTGGCAGTATAGTAGAGTCATCTTCTTCTTGCTCGTAATTATTTTTCTCCGTCTTCCGGTTATTACTACTATTGTTATTATTACTATTGTTATAATTATAACTATAACTATAACTATAATTATTATTATTATTATTATATTATTATTATTATTATTATTATTATGAAGAAGAAGAAGAAGAAGAAATAACAATAATAACGGAGATGGCGGGGAGAAGAACAAGAGAGCGTGGGGCCCGCAAGAGACGGCCGATGGAGCGGAGGGGAGGGGATTAGGCATAAAGAGGAAGGAAAACATAAGTTAAACGGGTGCGATCATACCAGCACTAGAGCACCGGATCCCATCAGAACTCCGCAGTTAAGCGTGCTTGGGCGAGAGTAGTACTAGGATGGGTGACCTCCTGGGAAGTCCTCGTGTTGCACCCCTTTTTGCGATTTTGGCAGTATAGTAGAGTCATCTTCTTCTTGCTCGTAATTATTTTTCTCCGTCTTCCGGTTATTACTACTATTGTTATTATTACTATTGTTATAATTATAACTATAACTATAACTATAATTATTATTATTATTATTATATTATTATTATTATTATTATGAAGAAGAAGAAGAAGAAGAAGAAATAACAATAATAACGGAGATGGCGGGGAGAAGAACAAGAGAGCGTGGGGCCCGCAAGAGACGGCCGATGGAGCGGAGGGGAGGGGATTAGGCATAAAGAGGAAGGAAAACATAAGTTAAACGGGTGCGATCATACCAGCACTAGAGCACCGGATCCCATCAGAACTCCGCAGTTAAGCGTGCTTGGGCGAGAGTAGTACTAGGATGGGTGACCTCCTGGGAAGTCCCCGTGTTGCACCCCTTTTTGCGATTTTGGCAGTATAGTAGAGTCATCTTCTTCTTGCTCGTAATTATTTTTCTCCGTCTTCCGGTTATTACTACTATTGTTATTATTACTATTGTTATAATTATAACTATAACTATAACTATAATTATTATTATTATTATTATATTATTATTATTATTATTATGAAGAAGAAGAAGAAGAAGAAGAAATAACAATAATAACGGAGATGGCGGGGAGAAGAACAAGAGAGCGTGGGGCCCGCAAGAGACGGCCGATGGAGCGGAGGGGAGGGGATTAGGCATAAAGAGGAAGGAAAACATAAGTTAAACGGGTGCGATCATACCAGCACTAGAGCACCGGATCCCATCAGAACTCCGCAGTTAAGCGTGCTTGGGCGAGAGTAGTACTAGGATGGGTGACCTCCTGGGAAGTCCTCGTGTTGCACCCCTTTTTGCGATTTTGGCAGTATAGTAGAGTCATCTTCTTCTTGCTCGTAATTATTTTTCTCCGTCTTCCGGTTATTACTACTATTGTTATTATTACTATTGTTATAATTATAACTATAACTATAACTATAATTATTATTATTATTATTATATTATTATTATTATTATTATGAAGAAGAAGAAGAAGAAGAAGAAATAACAATAATAACGGAGATGGCGGGGAGAAGAACAAGAGAGCGTGGGGCCCGCAAGAGACGGCCGATGGAGCGGAGGGGAGGGGATTAGGCATAAAGAGGAAGGAAAACATAAGTTAAACGGGTGCGATCATACCAGCACTAGAGCACCGGATCCCATCAGAACTCCGCAGTTAAGCGTGCTTGGGCGAGAGTAGTACTAGGATGGGTGACCTCCTGGGAAGTCCTCGTGTTGCACCCCTTTTTGCGATTTTGGCAGTATAGTAGAGTCATCTTCTTCTTGCTCGTAATTATTTTTCTCCGTCTTCCGGTTATTACTACTATTGTTATTATTACTATTGTTATAATTATAACTATAACTATAACTATAATTATTATTATTATTATTATATTATTATTATTATTATTATGAAGAAGAAGAAGAAGAAGAAGAAATAACAATAATAACGGAGATGGCGGGGAGAAGAACAAGAGAGCGTGGGGCCCGCAAGAGACGGCCGATGGAGCGGAGGGGAGGGGATTAGGCATAAAGAGGAAGGAAAACATAAGTTAAACGGGTGCGATCATACCAGCACTAGAGCACCGGATCCCATCAGAACTCCGCAGTTAAGCGTGCTTGGGCGAGAGTAGTACTAGGATGGGTGACCTCCTGGGAAGTCCTCGTGTTGCACCCTTTTTTGCGATTTTGGCAGTATAGTAGAGTCATCTTCTTCTTGCTCGTAATTATTTTTCTCCGTCTTCCGGTTATTACTACTATTGTTATTATTACTATTGTTATAATTATAACTATAACTATAACTATAATTATTATTATTATTATTATATTATTATTATTATTATTATGAAGAAGAAGAAGAAGAAGAAGAAATAACAATAATAACGGAGATGGCGGGGAGAAGAACAAGAGAGCGTGGGGCCCGCAAGAGACGGCCGATGGAGCGGAGGGGAGGGGATTAGGCATAAAGAGGAAGGAAAACATAAGTTAAACGGGTGCGATCATACCAGCACTAGAGCACCGGATCCCATCAGAACTCCGCAGTTAAGCGTGCTTGGGCGAGAGTAGTACTAGGATGGGTGACCTCCTGGGAAGTCCTCGTGTTGCACCCCTTTTTGCGATTTTGGCAGTATAGTAGAGTCATCTTCTTCTTGCTCGTAATTATTTTTCTCCGTCTTCCGGTTATTACTACTATTGTTATTATTACTATTGTTATAATTATAACTATAACTATAACTATAATTATTATTATTATTATATTATTATTATTATTATTATGAAGAAGAAGAAGAAGAAGAAGAAGAAGAAATAACAATAATAACGGAGATGGCGGGGAGAAGAACAAGAGAGCGTGGGGCCCGCAAGAGACGGCCGATGGAGCGGAGGGGAGGGGATTAGGCATAAAGAGGAAGGAAAACATAAGTTAAACGGGTGCGATCATACCAGCACTAGAGCACCGGATCCCATCAGAACTCCGCAGTTAAGCGTGCTTGGGCGAGAGTAGTACTAGGATGGGTGACCTCCTGGGAAGTCCTCGTGTTGCACCCCTTTTTGCGATTTTGGCAGTATAGTAGAGTCATCTTCTTCTTGCTCGTAATTATTTTTCTCCGTCTTCCGGTTATTACTACTATTGTTATTATTACTATTGTTATAATTATAACTATAACTATAACTATAATTATTATTATTATTATTATATTATTATTATTATTATTATGAAGAAGAAGAAGAAGAAGAAATAACAATAATAACGGAGATGGCGGGGAGAAGAACAAGAGAGCGTGGGGCCCGCAAGAGACGGCCGATGGAGCGGAGGGGAGGGGATTAGGCATAAAGAGGAAGGAAAACATAAGTTAAACGGGTGCGATCATACCAGCACTAGAGCACCGGATCCCATCAGAACTCCGCAGTTAAGCGTGCTTGGGCGAGAGTAGTACTAGGATGGGTGACCTCCTGGGAAGTCCTCGTGTTGCACCCCTTTTTGCGATTTTGGCAGTATAGTAGAGTCATCTTCTTCTTGCTCGTAATTATTTTTCTCCGTCTTCCGGTTATTACTACTATTGTTATTATTACTATTGTTATAATTATAACTATAACTATAACTATAATTATTATTATTATTATTATATTATTATTATTATTATTATGAAGAAGAAGAAGAAGAAGAAATAACAATAATAACGGAGATGGCGGGGAGAAGAACAAGAGAGCGTGGGGCCCGCAAGAGACGGCCGATGGAGCGGAGGGGAGGGGATTAGGCATAAAGAGGAAGGAAAACATAAGTTAAACGGGTGCGATCATACCAGCACTAGAGCACCGGATCCCATCAGAACTCCGCAGTTAAGCGTGCTTGGGCGAGAGTAGTACTAGGATGGGTGACCTCCTGGGAAGTCCTCGTGTTGCACCCCTTTTTGCGATTTTGGCAGTATAGTAGAGTCATCTTCTTCTTGCTCGTAATTATTTTTCTCCGTCTTCCGGTTATTACTACTATTGTTATTATTACTATTGTTATAATTATAACTATAACTATAACTATAATTATTATTATTATTATTATATTATTATTATTATTATTATGAAGAAGAAGAAGAAGAAGAAGAAATAACAATAATAACGGAGATGGCGGGGAGAAGAACAAGAGAGCGTGGGGCCCGCAAGAGACGGCCGATGGAGCGGAGGGGAGGGGATTAGGCATAAAGAGGAAGGAAAACATAAGTTAAACGGGTGCGATCATACCAGCACTAGAGCACCGGATCCCATCAGAACTCCGCAGTTAAGCGTGCTTGGGCGAGAGTAGTACTAGGATGGGTGACCTCCTGGGAAGTCCTCGTGTTGCACCCCTTTTTGCGATTTTGGCAGTATAGTAGAGTCATCTTCTTCTTGCTCGTAATTATTTTTCTCCGTCTTCCGGTTATTACTACTATTGTTATTATTACTATTGTTATAATTATAACTATAACTATAACTATAATTATTATTATTATTATATTATTATTATTATTATTATGAAGAAGAAGAAGAAGAAGAAGAAGAAGAAATAACAATAATAACGGAGATGGCGGGGAGAAGAACAAGAGAGCGTGGGGCCCGCAAGAGACGGCCGATGGAGCGGAGGGGAGGGGATTAGGCATAAAGAGGAAGGAAAACATAAGTTAAACGGGTGCGATCATACCAGCACTAGAGCACCGGATCCCATCAGAACTCCGCAGTTAAGCTTGCTTGGGCGAGAGTAGTACTAGGATGGGTGACCTCCTGGGAAGTCCTCGTGTTGCACCCCTTTTTGCGATTTTGGCAGTATAGTAGAGTCATCTTCTTCTTGCTCGTAATTATTTTTCTCCGTCTTCCGGTTATTACTACTATTGTTATTATTACTATTGTTATAATTATAACTATAACTATAACTATAATTATTATTATTATTATTATATTATTATTATTATTATTATGAAGAAGAAGAAGAAGAAGAAGAAGAAATAACAATAATAACGGAGATGGCGGGGAGAAGAACAAGAGAGCGTGGGGCCCGCAAGAGACGGCCGATGGAGCGGAGGGGAGGGGATTAGGCATAAAGAGGAAGGAAAACATAAGTTAAACGGGTGCGATCATACCAGCACTAGAGCACCGGATCCATCAGAACTCCGCAGTTAAGCGTGCTTGGGCGAGAGTAGTACTAGGATGGGTGACCTCCTGGGAAGTCCTCGTGTTGCACCCCTTTTTGCGATTTTGGCAGTATAGTAGAGTCATCTTCTTCTTGCTCGTAATTATTTTTCTCCGTCTTCCGGTTATTACTACTATTGTTATTATTACTATTGTTATAATTATAACTATAACTATAACTATAATTATTATTATTATTATATTATTATTATTATTATTATGAAGAAGAAGAAGAAGAAGAAGAAGAAGAAATAACAATAATAACGGAGATGGCGGGGAGAAGAACAAGAGAGCGTGGGGCCCGCAAGAGACGGCCGATGGAGCGGAGGGGAGGGGATTAGGCATAAAGAGGAAGGAAAACATAAGTTAAACGGGTGCGATCATACCAGCACTAGAGCACCGGATCCCATCAGAACTCCGCAGTTAAGCGTGCTTGGGCGAGAGTAGTACTAGGATGGGTGACCTCCTGGGAAGTCCTCGTGTTGCACCCCTTTTTGCGATTTTGGCAGTATAGTAGAGTCATCTTCTTCTTGCTCGTAATTATTTTTCTCCGTCTTCCGGTTATTACTACTATTGTTATTATTACTATTGTTATAATTATAACTATAACTATAACTATAACTATAATTATTATTATTATTATTATATTATTATTATTATTATTATGAAGAAGAAGAAGAAGAAGAAGAAATAACAATAATAACGGAGATGGCGGGGAGAAGAACAAGAGAGCGTGGGGCCCGCAAGAGACGGCCGATGGAGCGGAGGGGAGGGGATTAGGCATAAAGAGGAAGGAAAACATAAGTTAAACGGGTGCGATCATACCAGCACTAGAGCACCGGATCCCATCAGAACTCCGCAGTTAAGCGTGCTTGGGTGAGAGTAGTACTAGGATGGGTGACCTCCTGGGAAGTCCTCGTGTTGCACCCCTTTTTGCGATTTTGGCAGTATAGTAGAGTCATCTTCTTCTTGCTCGTAATTATTTTTCTCCGTCTTCCGGTTATTACTACTATTGTTATTATTACTATTGTTATAATTATAACTATAACTATAACTATAATTATTATTATTATTATTATATTATTATTATTATTATTATTATTATGAAGAAGAAGAAGAAGAAGAAATAACAATAATAACGGAGATGGCGGGGAGAAGAACAAGAGAGCGTGGGGCCCGCAAGAGACGGCCGATGGAGCGGAGGGGAGGGGATTAGGCATAAAGAGGAAGGAAAACATAAGTTAAACGGGTGCGATCATACCAGCACTAGAGCACCGGATCCCATCAGAACTCCGCAGTTAAGCGTGCTTGGGCGAGAGTAGTACTAGGATGGGTGACCTCCTGGGAAGTCCTCGTGTTGCACCCCTTTTTGCGATTTTGGCAGTATAGTAGAGTCATCTTCTTCTTGCTCGTAATTATTTTTCTCCGTCTTCCGGTTATTACTACTATTGTTATTATTACTATTGTTATAATTATAACTATAACTATAACTATAATTATTATTATTATTATTATATTATTATTATTATTATTATGAAGAAGAAGAAGAAGAAGAAGAAATAACAATAATAACGGAGATGGCGGGGAGAAGAACAAGAGAGCGTGGGGCCCGCAAGAGACGGCCGATGGAGCGGAGGGGAGGGGATTAGGCATAAAGAGGAAGGAAAACATAAGTTAAACGGGTGCGATCATACCAGCACTAGAGCACCGGATCCCATCAGAACTCCGCAGTTAAGCGTGCTTGGGCGAGAGTAGTACTAGGATGGGTGACCTCCTGGGAAGTCCCCGTGTTGCACCCCTTTTTGCGATTTTGGCAGTATAGTAGAGTCATCTTCTTCTTGCTCGTAATTATTTTTCTCCGTCTTCCGGTTATTACTACTATTGTTATTATTACTATTGTTATAATTATAACTATAACTATAACTATAATTATTATTATTATTATTATATTATTATTATTATTATTATGAAGAAGAAGAAGAAGAAGAAGAAATAACAATAATAACGGAGATGGCGGGGAGAAGAACAAGAGAGCGTGGGGCCCGCAAGAGACGGCCGATGGAGCGGAGGGGAGGGGATTAGGCATAAAGAGGAAGGAAAACATAAGTTAAACGGGTGCGATCATACCAGCACTAGAGCACCGGATCCCATCAGAACTCCGCAGTTAAGCGTGCTTGGGCGAGAGTAGTACTAGGATGGGTGACCTCCTGGGAAGTCCTCGTGTTGCACCCCTTTTTGCGATTTTGGCAGTATAGTAGAGTCATCTTCTTCTTGCTCGTAATTATTTTTCTCCGTCTTCCGGTTATTACTACTATTGTTATTATTACTATTGTTATAATTATAACTATAACTATAACTATAATTATTATTATTATTATTATATTATTATTATTATTATTATGAAGAAGAAGAAGAAGAAGAAGAAATAACAATAATAACGGAGATGGCGGGGAGAAGAACAAGAGAGCGTGGGGCCCGCAAGAGACGGCCGATGGAGCGGAGGGGAGGGGATTAGGCATAAAGAGGAAGGAAAACATAAGTTAAACGGGTGCGATCATACCAGCACTAGAGCACCGGATCCCATCAGAACTCCGCAGTTAAGCGTGCTTGGGCGAGAGTAGTACTAGGATGGGTGACCTCCTGGGAAGTCCTCGTGTTGCACCCCTTTTTGCGATTTTGGCAGTATAGTAGAGTCATCTTCTTCTTGCTCGTAATTATTTTTCTCCGTCTTCCGGTTATTACTACTATTGTTATTATTACTATTGTTATAATTATAACTATAACTATAACTATAATTATTATTATTATTATTATATTATTATTATTATTATTATGAAGAAGAAGAAGAAGAAGAAGAAATAACAATAATAACGGAGATGGCGGGGAGAAGAACAAGAGAGCGTGGGGCCCGCAAGAGACGGCCGATGGAGCGGAGGGGAGGGGATTAGGCATAAAGAGGAAGGAAAACATAAGTTAAACGGGTGCGATCATACCAGCACTAGAGCACCGGATCCCATCAGAACTCCGCAGTTAAGCGTGCTTGGGCGAGAGTAGTACTAGGATGGGTGACCTCCTGGGAAGTCCTCGTGTTGCACCCCTTTTTGCGATTTTGGCAGTATAGTAGAGTCATCTTCTTCTTGCTCGTAATTATTTTTCTCCGTCTTCCGGTTATTACTACTATTGTTATTATTACTATTGTTATAATTATAACTATAACTATAACTATAATTATTATTATTATTATTATATTATTATTATTATTATTATGAAGAAGAAGAAGAAGAAGAAGAAATAACAATAATAACGGAGATGGCGGGGAGAAGAACAAGAGAGCGTGGGGCCCGCAAGAGACGGCCGATGGAGCGGAGGGGAGGGGATTAGGCATAAAGAGGAAGGAAAACATAAGTTAAACGGGTGCGATCATACCAGCACTAGAGCACCGGATCCCATCAGAACTCCGCAGTTAAGCGTGCTTGGGCGAGAGTAGTACTAGGATGGGTGACCTCCTGGGAAGTCCTCGTGTTGCACCCCTTTTTGCGATTTTGGCAGTATAGTAGAGTCATCTTCTTCTTGCTCGTAATTATTTTTCTCCGTCTTCCGGTTATTACTACTATTGTTATTATTACTATTGTTATAATTATAACTATAACTATAACTATAATTATTATTATTATTATATTATTATTATTATTATTATGAAGAAGAAGAAGAAGAAGAAGAAGAAGAAGAAATAACAATAATAACGGAGATGGCGGGGAGAAGAACAAGAGAGCGTGGGGCCCGCAAGAGACGGCCGATGGAGCGGAGGGGAGGGGATTAGGCATAAAGAGGAAGGAAAACATAAGTTAAACGGGTGCGATCATACCAGCACTAGAGCACCGGATCCCATCAGAACTCCGCAGTTAAGCGTGCTTGGGCGAGAGTAGTACTAGGATGGGTGACCTCCTGGGAAGTCCTCGTGTTGCACCCCTTTTTGCGATTTTGGCAGTATAGTAGAGTCATCTTCTTCTTGCTCGTAATTATTTTTCTCCGTCTTCCGGTTATTACTACTATTGTTATTATTACTATTGTTATAATTATAACTATAACTATAACTATAATTATTATTATTATTATTATATTATTATTATTATTATTATGAAGAAGAAGAAGAAGAAGAAGAAATAATAACGGAGATGGCGGGGAGAAGAACAAGAGAGCGTGGGGCCCGCAAGAGACGGCCGATGGAGCGGAGGGGAGGGGATTAGGCATAAAGAGGAAGGAAAACATAAGTTAAACGGGTGCGATCATACCAGCACTAGAGCACCGGATCCCATCAGAACTCCGCAGTTAAGCGTGCTTGGGCGAGAGTAGTACTAGGATGGGTGACCTCCTGGGAAGTCCTCGTGTTGCACCCCTTTTTGCGATTTTGGCAGTATAGTAGAGTCATCTTCTTCTTGCTCGTAATTATTTTTCTCCGTCTTCCGGTTATTACTACTATTGTTATTATTACTATTGTTATAATTATAACTATAACTATAACTATAATTATTATTATTATTATTATATTATTATTATTATTATTATGAAGAAGAAGAAGAAGAAGAAATAACAATAATAACGGAGATGGCGGGGAGAAGAACAAGAGAGCGTGGGGCCCGCAAGAGACGGCCGATGGAGCGGAGGGGAGGGGATTAGGCATAAAGAGGAAGGAAAACATAAGTTAAACGGGTGCGATCATACCAGCACTAGAGCACCGGATCCCATCAGAACTCCGCAGTTAAGCGTGCTTGGGCGAGAGTAGTACTAGGATGGGTGACCTCCTGGGAAGTCCTCGTGTTGCACCCCTTTTTGCGATTTTGGCAGTATAGTAGAGTCATCTTCTTCTTGCTCGTAATTATTTTTCTCCGTCTTCCGGTTATTACTACTATTGTTATTATTACTATTGTTATAATTATAACTATAACTATAACTATAATTATTATTATTATTATTATATTATTATTATTATTATTATGAAGAAGAAGAAGAAGAAGAAGAAATAACAATAATAACGGAGATGGCGGGGAGAAGAACAAGAGAGCGTGGGGCCCGCAAGAGACGGCCGATGGAGCGGAGGGGAGGGGATTAGGCATAAAGAGGAAGGAAAACATAAGTTAAACGGGTGCGATCATACCAGCACTAGAGCACCGGATCCCATCAGAACTCCGCAGTTAAGCTTGCTTGGGCGAGAGTAGTACTAGGATGGGTGACCTCCTGGGAAGTCCTCGTGTTGCACCCCTTTTTGCGATTTTGGCAGTATAGTAGAGTCATCTTCTTCTTGCTCGTAATTATTTTTCTCCGTCTTCCGGTTATTACTACTATTGTTATTATTACTATTGTTATAATTATAACTATAACTATAACTATAATTATTATTATTATTATTATATTATTATTATTATTATTATGAAGAAGAAGAAGAAGAAGAAGAAATAACAATAATAACGGAGATGGCGGGGAGAAGAACAAGAGAGCGTGGGGCCCGCAAGAGACGGCCGATGGAGCGGAGGGGAGGGGATTAGGCATAAAGAGGAAGGAAAACATAAGTTAAACGGGTGCGATAATACCAGCACTAGAGCACCGGATCCCATCAGAACTCCGCAGTTAAGCGCGCTTGGGCGAGAGTAGTACTAGGATGGGTGACCTCCTGGGAAGTCCTCGTGTTGCACCCCTTTTTGCGATTTTGGCAGTATAGTAGAGTCATCTTCTTCTTGCTCGTAATTATTTTTCTCCGTCTTCCGGTTATTACTACTATTGTTATTATTACTATTGTTATAATTATAACTATAACTATAACTATAATTATTATTATTATTATTATATTATTATTATTATTATTATGAAGAAGAAGAAGAAGAAGAAGAAGAAGAAGAAGAAATAACAATAATAACGGAGATGGCGGGGAGAAGAACAAGAGAGCGTGGGGCCCGCAAGAGACGGCCGATGGAGCAGAGGGGAGGGGATTAGGCATAAAGAGGAAGGAAAACATAAGTTAAACGGGTGCGATCATACCAGCACTAGAGCACCGGATCCCATCAGAACTCCGCAGTTAAGCGTGCTTGGGCGAGAGTAGTACTAGGATGGGTGACCTCCTGGGAAGTCCTCGTGTTGCACCCCTTTTTGCGATTTTGGCAGTATAGTAGAGTCATCTTCTTCTTGCTCGTAATTATTTTTCTCCGTCTTCCGGTTATTACTACTATTGTTATTATTACTATTGTTATAATTATAACTATAACTATAACTATAATTATTATTATTATTATTATATTATTATTATTATTATTATGAAGAAGAAGAAGAAGAAGAAGAAGAAATAACAATAATAACGGAGATGGCGGGGAGAAGAACAAGAGAGCGTGGGGCCCGCAAGAGACGGCCGATGGAGCGGAGGGGAGGGGATTAGGCATAAAGAGGAAGGAAAACATAAGTTAAACGGGTGCGATCATACCAGCACTAGAGCACCGGATCCCATCAGAACTCCGCAGTTAAGCGTGCTTGGGCGAGAGTAGTACTAGGATGGGTGACCTCCTGGGAAGTCCTCGTGTTGCACCCCTTTTTGCGATTTTGGCAGTATAGTAGAGTCATCTTCTTCTTGCTCGTAATTATTTTTCTCCGTCTTCCGGTTATTACTACTATTGTTATTATTACTATTGTTATAATTATAACTATAACTATAACTATAATTATTATTATTATTATTATATTATTATTATTATTATTATGAAGAAGAAGAAGAAGAAGAAATAACAATAATAACGGAGATGGCGGGGAGAAGAACAAGAGAGCGTGGGGCCCGCAAGAGACGGCCGATGGAGCGGAGGGGAGGGGATTAGGCATAAAGAGGAAGGAAAACATAAGTTAAACGGGTGCGATCATACCAGCACTAGAGCACCGGATCCCATCAGAACTCCGCAGTTAAGCGTGCTTGGGCGAGAGTAGTACTAGGATGGGTGACCTCCTGGGAAGTCCTCGTGTTGCACCCCTTTTTGCGATTTTGGCAGTATAGTAGAGTCATCTTCTTCTTGCTCGTAATTATTTTTCTCCGTCTTCCGGTTATTACTACTATTGTTATTATTACTATTGTTATAATTATAACTATAACTATAACTATAATTATTATTATTATTATTATATTATTATTATTATTATTATGAAGAAGAAGAAGAAGAAGAAGAAGAAATAACAATAATAACGGAGATGGCGGGGAGAAGAACAAGAGAGCGTGGGGCCCGCAAGAGACGGCCGATGGAGCGGAGGGGAGGGGATTAGGCATAAAGAGGAAGGAAAACATAAGTTAAACGGGTGCGATCATACCAGCACTAGAGCACCGGATCCCATCAGAACTCCGCAGTTAAGCGTGCTTGGGTGAGAGTAGTACTAGGATGGGTGACCTCCTGGGAAGTCCTCGTGTTGCACCCCTTTTTGCGATTTTGGCAGTATAGTAGAGTCATCTTCTTCTTGCTCGTAATTATTTTTCTCCGTCTTCCGGTTATTACTACTATTGTTATTATTACTATTGTTATAATTATAACTATAACTATAACTATAATTATTATTATTATTATTATATTATTATTATTATTATTATTATTATGAAGAAGAAGAAGAAGAAGAAGAAATAACAATAATAACGGAGATGGCGGGGAGAAGAACAAGAGAGCGTGGGGCCCGCAAGAGACGGCCGATGGAGCGGAGGGGAGGGGATTAGGCATAAAGAGGAAGGAAAACATAAGTTAAACGGGTGCGATCATACCAGCACTAGAGCACCGGATCCCATCAGAACTCCGCAGTTAAGCGTGCTTGGGCGAGAGTAGTACTAGGATGGGTGACCTCCTGGGAAGTCCTCGTGTTGCACCCCTTTTTGCGATTTTGGCAGTATAGTAGAGTCATCTTCTTCTTGCTCGTAATTATTTTTCTCCGTCTTCCGGTTATTACTACTATTGTTATTATTACTATTGTTATAATTATAACTATAACTATAACTATAATTATTATTATTATTATTATATTATTATTATTATTATTATGAAGAAGAAGAAGAAGAAGAAATAACAATAATAACGGAGATGGCGGGGAGAAGAACAAGAGAGCGTGGGGCCCGCAAGAGACGGCCGATGGAGCGGAGGGGAGGGGATTAGGCATAAAGAGGAAGGAAAACATAAGTTAAACGGGTGCGATCATACCAGCACTAGAGCACCGGATCCCATCAGAACTCCGCAGTTAAGCGTGCTTGGGCGAGAGTAGTACTAGGATGGGTGACCTCCTGGGAAGTCCCCGTGTTGCACCCCTTTTTGCGATTTTGGCAGTATAGTAGAGTCATCTTCTTCTTGCTCGTAATTATTTTTCTCCGTCTTCCGGTTATTACTACTATTGTTATTATTACTATTGTTATAATTATAACTATAACTATAACTATAATTATTATTATTATTATTATATTATTATTATTATTATTATGAAGAAGAAGAAGAAGAAGAAGAAATAACAATAATAACGGAGATGGCGGGGAGAAGAACAAGAGAGCGTGGGGCCCGCAAGAGACGGCCGATGGAGCGGAGGGGAGGGGATTAGGCATAAAGAGGAAGGAAAACATAAGTTAAACGGGTGCGATCATACCAGCACTAGAGCACCGGATCCCATCAGAACTCCGCAGTTAAGCGTGCTTGGGCGAGAGTAGTACTAGGATGGGTGACCTCCTGGGAAGTCCTCGTGTTGCACCCCTTTTTGCGATTTTGGCAGTATAGTAGAGTCATCTTCTTCTTGCTCGTAATTATTTTTCTCCGTCTTCCGGTTATTACTACTATTGTTATTATTACTATTGTTATAATTATAACTATAACTATAACTATAATTATTATTATTATTATTATATTATTATTATTATTATTATGAAGAAGAAGAAGAAGAAGAAATAACAATAATAACGGAGATGGCGGGGAGAAGAACAAGAGAGCGTGGGGCCCGCAAGAGACGACCGATGGAGCGGAGGGGAGGGGATTAGGCATAAAGAGGAAGGAAAACATAAGTTAAACGGGTGCGATCATACCAGCACTAGAGCACCGGATCCCATCAGAACTCCGCAGTTAAGCGTGCTTGGGCGAGAGTAGTACTAGGATGGGTGACCTCCTGGGAAGTCCTCGTGTTGCACCCCTTTTTGCGATTTTGGCAGTATAGTAGAGTCATCTTCTTCTTGCTCGTAATTATTTTTCTCCGTCTTCCGGTTATTACTACTATTGTTATTATTACTATTGTTATAATTATAACTATAACTATAACTATAATTATTATTATTATTATTATATTATTATTATTATTATTATGAAGAAGAAGAAGAAGAAGAAGAAATAACAATAATAACGGAGATGGCGGGGAGAAGAACAAGAGAGCGTGGGGCCCGCAAGAGACGGCCGATGGAGCGGAGGGGAGGGGATTAGGCATAAAGAGGAAGGAAAACATAAGTTAAACGGGTGCGATCATACCAGCACTAGAGCACCGGATCCCATCAGAACTCCGCAGTTAAGCTTGCTTGGGCGAGAGTAGTACTAGGATGGGTGACCTCCTGGGAAGTCCTCGTGTTGCACCCCTTTTTGCGATTTTGGCAGTATAGTAGAGTCATCTTCTTCTTGCTCGTAATTATTTTTCTCCGTCTTCCGGTTATTACTACTATTGTTATTATTACTATTGTTATAATTATAACTATAACTATAACTATAATTATTATTATTATTATTATATTATTATTATTATTATTATGAAGAAGAAGAAGAAGAAGAAGAAATAACAATAATAACGGAGATGGCGGGGAGAAGAACAAGAGAGCGTGGGGCCCGCAAGAGACGGCCGATGGAGCGGAGGGGAGGGGATTAGGCATAAAGAGGAAGGAAAACATAAGTTAAACGGGTGCGATAATACCAGCACTAGAGCACCGGATCCCATCAGAACTCCGCAGTTAAGCGCGCTTGGGCGAGAGTAGTACTAGGATGGGTGACCTCCTGGGAAGTCCTCGTGTTGCACCCCTTTTTGCGATTTTGGCAGTATAGTAGAGTCATCTTCTTCTTGCTCGTAATTATTTTTCTCCGTCTTCCGGTTATTACTACTATTGTTATTATTACTATTGTTATAATTATAACTATAACTATAACTATAATTATTATTATTATTATTATATTATTATTATTATTATTATGAAGAAGAAGAAGAAGAAGAAGAAGAAGAAGAAGAAGAAATAACAATAATAACGGAGATGGCGGGGAGAAGAACAAGAGAGCGTGGGGCCCGCAAGAGACGGCCGATGGAGCGGAGGGGAGGGGATTAGGCATAAAGAGGAAGGAAAACATAAGTTAAACGGGTGCGATCATACCAGCACTAGAGCACCGGATCCCATCAGAACTCCGCAGTTAAGCGTGCTTGGGCGAGAGTAGTACTAGGATGGGTGACCTCCTGGGAAGTCCTCGTGTTGCACCCCTTTTTGCGATTTTGGCAGTATAGTAGAGTCATCTTCTTCTTGCTCGTAATTATTTTTCTCCGTCTTCCGGTTATTACTACTATTGTTATTATTACTATTGTTATAATTATAACTATAACTATAACTATAATTATTATTATTATTATTATATTATTATTATTATTATTATGAAGAAGAAGAAGAAGAAGAAGAAGAAGAAGAAGAAATAACAATAATAACGGAGATGGCGGGGAGAAGAACAAGAGAGCGTGGGGCCCGCAAGAGACGGCCGATGGAGCGGAGGGGAGGGGATTAGGCATAAAGAGGAAGGAAAACATAAGTTAAACGGGTGCGATCATACCAGCACTAGAGCACCGGATCCCATCAGAACTCCGCAGTTAAGCGTGCTTGGGCGAGAGTAGTACTAGGATGGGTGACCTCCTGGGAAGTCCTCGTGTTGCACCCCTTTTTGCGATTTTGGCAGTATAGTAGAGTCATCTTCTTCTTGCTCGTAATTATTTTTCTCCGTCTTCCGGTTATTACTACTATTGTTATTATTACTATTGTTATAATTATAACTTTAACTATAACTATAATTATTATTATTATTATTATATTATTATTATGAAGAAGAAGAAGAAGAAGAAATAACAATAATAACGGAGATGGCGGGGAGAAGAACAAGAGAGCGTGGGGCCCGCAAGAGACGGCCGATGGAGCGGAGGGGAGGGGATTAGGCATAAAGAGGAAGGAAAACATAAGTTAAACGGGTGCGATCATACCAGCACTAGAGCACCGGATCCCATCAGAACTCCGCAGTTAAGCGTGCTTGGGCGAGAGTAGTACTAGGATGGGTGACCTCCTGGGAAGTCCTCGTGTTGCACCCCTTTTTGCGATTTTGGCAGTATAGTAGAGTCATCTTCTTCTTGCTCGTAATTATTTTTCTCCGTCTTCCGGTTATTACTACTATTGTTATTATTACTATTGTTATAATTATAACTATAACTATAACTATAATTATTATTATTATTATTATATTATTATTATTATTATTATGAAGAAGAAGAAGAAGAAGAAGAAATAACAATAATAACGGAGATGGCGGGGAGAAGAACAAGAGAGCGTGGGGCCCGCAAGAGACGGCCGATGGAGCGGAGGGGAGGGGATTAGGCATAAAGAGGAAGGAAAACATAAGTTAAACGGGTGCGATCATACCAGCACTAGAGCCCCGGATCCCATCAGAACTCCGCAGTTAAGCGTGCTTGGGCGAGAGTAGTACTAGGATGGGTGACCTCCTGGGAAGTCCTCGTGTTGCACCCCTTTTTGCGATTTTGGCAGTATAGTAGAGTCATCTTCTTCTTGCTCGTAATTATTTTTCTCCGTCTTCCGGTTATTACTACTATTGTTATTATTACTATTGTTATAATTATAACTATAACTATAACTATAATTATTATTATTATTATTATATTATTATTATTATTATTATGAAGAAGAAGAAGAAGAAGAAGAAATAACAATAATAACGGAGATGGCGGGGAGAAGAACAAGAGAGCGTGGGGCCCGCAAGAGACGGCCGATGGAGCGGAGGGGAGGGGATTAGGCATAAAGAGGAAGGAAAACATAAGTTAAACGGGTGCGATCATACCAGCACTAGAGCACCGGATCCCATCAGAACTCCGCAGTTAAGCGTGCTTGGGCGAGAGTAGTACTAGGATGGGTGACCTCCTGGGAAGTCCTCGTGTTGCACCCCTTTTTGCGATTTTGGCAGTATAGTAGAGTCATCTTCTTCTTGCTCGTAATTATTTTTCTCCGTCTTCCGGTTATTACTACTATTGTTATTATTACTATTGTTATAATTATAACTTTAACTATAACTATAATTATTATTATTATTATTATATTATTATTATTATTATTATTATGAAGAAGAAGAAGAAGAAGAAGAAATAACAATAATAACGGAGATGGCGGGGAGAAGAACAAGAGAGCGTGGGGCCCGCAAGAGACGGCCGATGGAGCGGAGGGGAGGGGATTAGGCATAAAGAGGAAGGAAAACATAAGTTAAACGGGTGCGATCATACCAGCACTAGAGCACCGGATCCCATCAGAACTTCGCAGTTAAGCGTGCTTGGGCGAGAGTAGTACTAGGATGGGTGACCTCCTGGGAAGTCCTCGTGTTGCACCCCTTTTTGCGATTTTGGCAGTATAGTAGAGTCATCTTCTTCTTGCTCGTAATTATTTTTCTCCGTCTTCCGGTTATTACTACTATTGTTATTATTACTATTGTTATAATTATAACTATAACTATAACTATAATTATTATTATTATTATTATATTATTATTATTATTATTATGAAGAAGAAGAAGAAGAAGAAGAAATAACAATAATAACGGAGATGGCGGGGAGAAGAACAAGAGAGCGTGGGGCCCGCAAGAGACGGCCGATGGAGCGGAGGGGAGGGGATTAGGCATAAAGAGGAAGGAAAACATAAGTTAAACGGGTGCGATCATACCAGCACTAGAGCACCGGATCCCATCAGAACTCCGCAGTTAAGCGTGCTTGGGCGAGAGTAGTACTAGGATGGGTGACCTCCTGGGAAGTCCTCGTGTTGCACCCCTTTTTGCGATTTTGGCAGTATAGTAGAGTCATCTTCTTCTTGCTCGTAATTATTTTTCTCCGTCTTCCGGTTATTACTACTATTGTTATTATTACTATTGTTATAATTATAACTATAACTATAACTATAATTATTATTATTATTATTATATTATTATTATTATTATTATGAAGAAGAAGAAGAAGAAGAAGAAGAAATAACAATAATAACGGAGATGGCGGGGAGAAGAACAAGAGAGCGTGGGGCCCGCAAGAGACGGCCGATGGAGCGGAGGGGAGGGGATTAGGCATAAAGAGGAAGGAAAACATAAGTTAAACGGGTGCGATCATACCAGCACTAGAGCACCGGATCCCATCAGAACTCCGCAGTTAAGCGTGCTTGGGCGAGAGTAGTACTAGGATGGGTGACCTCCTGGGAAGTCCTCGTGTTGCACCCCTTTTTGCGATTTTGGCAGTATAGTAGAGTCATCTTCTTCTTGCTCGTAATTATTTTTCTCCGTCTTCCGGTTATTACTACTATTGTTATTATTACTATTGTTATAATTATAACTATAACTATAACTATAATTATTATTATTATTATTATATTATTATTATTATTATTATTATGAAGAAGAAGAAGAAGAAGAAATAACAATAATAACGGAGATGGCGGGGAGAAGAACAAGAGAGCGTGGGGCCCGCAAGAGACGGCCGATGGAGCGGAGGGGAGGGGATTAGGCATAAAGAGGAAGGAAAACATAAGTTAAACGGGTGCGATCATACCAGCACTAGAGCACCGGATCCCATCAGAACTCCGCAGTTAAGCGTGCTTGGGCGAGAGTAGTACTAGGATGGGTGACCTCCTGGGAAGTCCTCGTGTTGCACCCCTTTTTGCGATTTTGGCAGTATAGTAGAGTCATCTTCTTCTTGCTCGTAATTATTTTTCTCCGTCTTCCGGTTATTACTACTATTGTTATTATTACTATTGTTATAATTATAACTATAACTATAACTATAATTATTATTATTATTATTATATTATTATTATTATTATTATGAAGAAGAAGAAGAAGAAGAAGAAGAAGAAATAACAATAATAACAGAGATGGCGGGGAGAAGAACAAGAGAGCGTGGGGCCCGCAAGAGACGGCCGATGGAGCGGAGGGGAGGGGATTAGGCATAAAGAGGAAGGAAAACATAAGTTAAACGGGTGCGATCATACCAGCACTAGAGCACCGGATCCCATCAGAACTCCGCAGTTAAGCGTGCTTGGGCGAGAGTAGTACTAGGATGGGTGACCTCCTGGGAAGTCCTCGTGTTGCACCCCTTTTTGCGATTTTGGCAGTATAGTAGAGTCATCTTCTTCTTGCTCGTAATTATTTTTCTCTGTCTTCCGGTTATTACTACTATTGTTATTATTACTATTGTTATAATTATAACTATAACTATAACTATAATTATTATTATTATTATTATATTATTATTATTATTATTATGAAGAAGAAGAAATAACAATAATAACGGAGATGGCGGGGAGAAGAACAAGAGAGCGTGGGGCCCGCAAGAGACGGCCGATGGAGCGGAGGGGAGGGGATTAGGCATAAAGAGGAAGGAAAACATAAGTTAAACGGGTGCGATCATACCAGCACTAGAGCACCGGATCCCATCAGAACTCCGCAGTTAAGCGTGCTTGGGCGAGAGTAGTACTAGGATGGGTGACCTCCTGGGAAGTCCTCGTGTTGCACCCCTTTTTGCGATTTTGGCAGTATAGTAGAGTCATCTTCTTCTTGCTCGTAATTATTTTTCTCCGTCTTCCGGTTATTACTACTATTGTTATTATTACTATTGTTATAATTATAACTATAACTATAACTATAATTATTATTATTATTATTATATTATTATTATTATTATTATGAAGAAGAAGAAGAAGAAGAAATAACAATAATAACGGAGATGGCGGGGAGAAGAACAAGAGAGCGTGGGGCCCGCAAGAGACGGCCGATGGAGCGGAGGGGAGGGGATTAGGCATAAAGAGGAAGGAAAACATAAGTTAAACGGGTGCGATCATACCAGCACTAGAGCACCGGATCCCATCAGAACTCCGCAGTTAAGCGTGCTTGGGCGAGAGTAGTACTAGGATGGGTGACCTCCTGGGAAGTCCTCGTGTTGCACCCCTTTTTGCGATTTTGGCAGTATAGTAGAGTCATCTTCTTCTTGCTCGTAATTATTTTTCTCCGTCTTCCGGTTATTACTACTATTGTTATTATTACTATTGTTATAATTATAACTTTAACTATAACTATAATTATTATTATTATTATTATATTATTATTATTATTATTATTATGAAGAAGAAGAAGAAGAAGAAGAAATAACAATAATAACGGAGATGGCGGGGAGAAGAACAAGAGAGCGTGGGGCCCGCAAGAGACGGCCGATGGAGCGGAGGGGAGGGGATTAGGCATAAAGAGGAAGGAAAACATAAGTTAAACGGGTGCGATCATACCAGCACTAGAGCACCGGATCCCATCAGAACTCCGCAGTTAAGCGTGCTTGGGCGAGAGTAGTACTAGGATGGGTGACCTCCTGGGAAGTCCTCGTGTTGCACCCCTTTTTGCGATTTTGGCAGTATAGTAGAGTCATCTTCTTCTTGCTCGTAATTATTTTTCTCCGTCTTCCGGTTATTACTACTATTGTTATTATTACTATTGTTATAATTATAACTATAACTATAATTATTATTATTATTATTATATTATTATTATTATTATTATGAAGAAGAAGAAGAAGAAGAAGAAATAACAATAATAACGGAGATGGCGGGGAGAAGAACAAGAGAGCGTGGGGCCCGCAAGAGACGGCCGATGGAGCGGAGGGGAGGGGATTAGGCATAAAGAGGAAGGAAAACATAAGTTAAACGGGTGCGATCATACCAGCACTAGAGCACCGGATCCCATCAGAACTCCGCAGTTAAGCGTGCTTGGGCGAGAGTAGTACTAGGATGGGTGACCTCCTGGGAAGTCCTCGTGTTGCACCCCTTTTTGCGATTTTGGCAGTATAGTAGAGTCATCTTCTTCTTGCTCGTAATTATTTTTCTCCGTCTTCCGGTTATTACTACTATTGTTATTATTACTATTGTTATAATTATAACTATAACTATAACTATAATTATTATTATTATTATTATATTATTATTATTATTATTATGAAGAAGAAGAAGAAGAAGAAGAAGAAATAACAATAATAACGGAGATGGCGGGGAGAAGAACAAGAGAGCGTGGGGCCCGCAAGAGACGGCCGATGGAGCGGAGGGGAGGGGATTAGGCATAAAGAGGAAGGAAAACATAAGTTAAACGGGTGCGATCATACCAGCACTAGAGCACCGGATCCCATCAGAACTCCGCAGTGAAGCGTGCTTGGGCGAGAGTAGTACTAGGATGGGTGACCTCCTGGGAAGTCCTCGTGTTGCACCCCTTTTTGCGATTTTGGCAGTATAGTAGAGTCATCTTCTTCTTGCTCGTAATTATTTTTCTCCGTCTTCCGGTTATTACTACTATTGTTATTATTACTATTGTTATAATTATAACTATAACTATAACTATAATTATTATTATTATTATTATATTATTATTATTATTATTATTATGAAGAAGAAGAAGAAGAAGAAATAACAATAATAACGGAGATGGCGGGGAGAAGAACAAGAGAGCGTGGGGCCCGCAAGAGACGGCCGATGGAGCGGAGGGGAGGGGATTAGGCATAAAGAGGAAGGAAAACATAAGTTAAACGGGTGCGATCATACCAGCACTAGAGCACCGGATCCCATCAGAACTCCGCAGTTAAGCGTGCTTGGGCGAGAGTAGTACTAGGATGGGTGACCTCCTGGGAAGTCCTCGTGTTGCACCCCTTTTTGCGATTTTGGCAGTATAGTAGAGTCATCTTCTTCTTGCTCGTAATTATTTTTCTCCGTCTTCCGGTTATTACTACTATTGTTATTATTACTATTGTTATAATTATAACTATAACTATAACTATAATTATTATTATTATTATTATATTATTATTATTATTATTATGAAGAAGAAGAAGAAGAAGAAGAAGAAATAACAATAATAACGGAGATGGCGGGGAGAAGAACAAGAGAGCGTGGGGCCCGCAAGAGACGGCCGATGGAGCGGAGGGGAGGGGATTAGGCATAAAGAGGAAGGAAAACATAAGTTAAACGGGTGCGATCATACCAGCACTAGAGCACCGGATCCCATCAGAACTCCGCAGTTAAGCGTGCTTGGGCGAGAGTAGTACTAGGATGGGTGACCTCCTGGGAAGTCCTCGTGTTGCACCCCTTTTTGCGATTTTGGCAGTATAGTAGAGTCATCTTCTTCTTGCTCGTAATTATTTTTCTCCGTCTTCCGGTTATTACTACTATTGTTATTATTACTATTGTTATAATTATAACTATAACTATAACTATAATTATTATTATTATTATTATATTATTATTATTATTATTATGAAGAAGAAGAAGAAGAAGAAGAAATAACAATAATAACGGAGATGGCGGGGAGAAGAACAAGAGAGCGTGGGGCCCGCAAGAGACGGCCGATGGAGCGGAGGGGAGGGGATTAGGCATAAAGAGGAAGGAAAACATAAGTTAAACGGGTGCGATCATACCAGCACTAGAGCACCGGATCCCATCAGAACTCCGCAGTTAAGCGTGCTTGGGCGAGAGTAGTACTAGGATGGGTGACCTCCTGGGAAGTCCTCGTGTTGCACCCCTTTTTGCGATTTTGGCAGTATAGTAGAGTCATCTTCTTCTTGCTCGTAATTATTTTTCTCCGTCTTCCGGTTATTACTACTATTGTTATTATTACTATTGTTATAATTATAACTGTAACTATAACTATAATTATTATTATTATTATTATATTATTATTATTATTATTATGAAGAAGAAGAAGAAGAAGAAGAAGAAATAACAATAATAACGGAGATGGCGGGGAGAAGAACAAGAGAGCGTGGGGCCCGCAAGAGACGGCCGATGGAGCGGAGGGGAGGGGATTAGGCATAAAGAGGAAGGAAAACATAAGTTAAACGGGTGCGATCATACCAGCACTAGAGCACCGGATCCCATCAGAACTCCGCAGTTAAGCGTGCTTGGGCGAGAGTAGTACTAGGATGGGTGACCTCCTGGGAAGTCCTCGTGTTGCACCCCTTTTTGCGATTTTGGCAGTATAGTAGAGTCATCTTCTTCTTGCTCGTAATTATTTTTCTCCGTCTTCCGGTTATTACTACTATTGTTATTATTACTATTGTTATAATTATAACTATAACTATAACTATAATTATTATTATTATTATTATATTATTATTATTATTATTATGAAGAAGAAGAAGAAGAAGAAGAAATAACAATAATAACGGAGATGGCGGGGAGAAGAACAAGAGAGCGTGGGGCCCGCAAGAGACGGCCGATGGAGCGGAGGGGAGGGGATTAGGCATAAAGAGGAAGGAAAACATAAGTTAAACGGGTGCGATCATACCAGCACTAGAGCACCGGATCCCATCAGAACTCCGCAGTTAAGCGTGCTTGGGCGAGAGTAGTACTAGGATTGGTGACCTCCTGGGAAGTCCTCGTGTTGCACCCCTTTTTGCGATTTTGGCAGTATAGTAGAGTCATCTTCTTCTTGCTCGTAATTATTTTTCTCCGTCTTCCGGTTATTACTACTATTGTTATTATTACTATTGTTATAATTATAACTATAACTATAACTATAATTATTATTATTATTATTATATTATTATTATTATTATTATGAAGAAGAAGAAGAAGAAATAACAATAATAACGGAGATGGCGGGGAGAAGAACAAGAGAGCGTGGGGCCCGCAAGAGACGGCCGATGGAGCGGAGGGGAGGGGATTAGGCATAAAGAGGAAGGAAAACATAAGTTAAACGGGTGCGATCATACCAGCACTAGAGCACCGGATCCCATCAGAACTCCGCAGTTAAGCGTGCTTGGGCGAGAGTAGTACTAGGATGGGTGACCTCCTGGGAAGTCCTCGTGTTGCACCCTTTTTGCGATTTTGGCAGTATAGTAGAGTCATCTTCTTCTTGCTCGTAATTATTTTTCTCCGTCTTCCGGTTATTTCTACTATTGTTATTATTACTATTGTTATAATTATAACTATAACTATAACTATAATTATTATTATTATTATTATATTATTATTATTATTATTATGAAGAAGAAGAAGAAGAAGAAGAAATAACAATAATAACGGAGATGGCGGGGAGAAGAACAAGAGAGCGTGGGGCCCGCAAGAGACGGCCGATGGAGCGGAGGGGAGGGGATTAGGCATAAAGAGGAAGGAAAACATAAGTTAAACGGGTGCGATCATACCAGCACTAGAGCACCGGATCCCATCAGAACTCCGCAGTTAAGCGTGCTTGGGCGAGAGTAGTACTAGGATGGGTGACCTCCTGGGAAGTCCTCGTGTTGCACCCCTTTTTGCGATTTTGGCAGTATAGTAGAGTCATCTTCTTCTTGCTCGTAATTATTTTTCTCCGTCTTCCGGTTATTACTACTATTGTTATTATTACTATTGTTATAATTATAACTATAACTATAACTATAATTATTATTATTATTATTATATTATTATTATTATTATTATGAAGAAGAAGAAGAAGAAATAACAATAATAACGGAGATGGCGGGGAGAAGAACAAGAGAGCGTGGGGCCCGCAAGAGACGGCCGATGGAGCGGAGGGGAGGGGATTAGGCATAAAGAGGAAGGAAAACATAAGTTAAACGGGTGCGATCATACCAGCACTAGAGCACCGGATCCCATCAGAACTCCGCAGTTAAGCGTGCTTGGGCGAGAGTAGTACTAGGATGGGTGACCTCCTGGGAAGTCCTCGTGTTGCACCCCTTTTTGCGATTTTGGCAGTATAGTAGAGTCATCTTCTTCTTGCTCGTAATTATTTTTCTCCGTCTTCCGGTTATTACTACTATTGTTATTATTACTATTGTTATAATTATAACTATAACTATAACTATAATTATTATTATTATTATTATATTATTATTATTATTATTATGAAGAAGAAGAAGAAGAAGAAGAAGAAATAACAATAATAACGGAGATGGCGGGGAGAAGAACAAGAGAGCGTGGGGCCCGCAAGAGACGGCCGATGGAGCGGAGGGGAGGGGATTAGGCATAAAGAGGAAGGAAAACATAAGTTAAACGGGTGCGATCATACCAGCACTAGAGCACCGGATCCCATCAGAACTCCGCAGTTAAGCGTGCTTGGGCGAGAGTAGTACTAGGATGGGTGACCTCCTGGGAAGTCCTCGTGTTGCACCCCTTTTTGCGATTTTGGCAGTATAGTAGAGTCATCTTCTTCTTGCTCGTAATTATTTTTCTCCGTCTTCCGGTTATTACTACTATTGTTATTATTACTATTGTTATAATTATAACTATAACTATAACTATAATTATTATTATTATTATTATATTATTATTATTATTATTATGAAGAAGAAGAAATAACAATAATAACGGAGATGGCGGGGAGAAGAACAAGAGAGCGTGGGGCCCGCAAGAGACGGCCGATGGAGCGGAGGGGAGGGGATTAGGCATAAAGAGGAAGGAAAACATAAGTTAAACGGGTGCGATCATACCAGCACTAGAGCACCGGATCCCATCAGAACTCCGCAGTTAAGCGTGCTTGGGCGAGAGTAGTACTAGGATGGGTGACCTCCTGGGAAGTCCTCGTGTTGCACCCCTTTTTGCGATTTTGGCAGTATAGTAGAGTCATCTTCTTCTTGCTCGTAATTATTTTTCTCCGTCTTCCGGTTATTACTACTATTGTTATTATTACTATTGTTATAATTATAACTATAACTATAACTATAATTATTATTATTATTATTATATTATTATTATTATTATTATGAAGAAGAAGAAGAAGAAGAAGAAATAACAATAATAACGGAGATGGCGGGGAGAAGAACAAGAGAGCGTGGGGCCCGCAAGAGACGGCCGATGGAGCGGAGGGGAGGGGATTAGGCATAAAGAGGAAGGAAAACATAAGTTAAACGGGTGCGATCATACCAGCACTAGAGCACCGGATCCCATCAGAACTCCGCAGTTAAGCGTGCTTGGGCGAGAGTAGTACTAGGATGGGTGACCTCCTGGGAAGTCCTCGTGTTGCACCCCTTTTTGCGATTTTGGCAGTATAGTAGAGTCATCTTCTTCTTGCTCGTAATTATTTTTCTCCGTCTTCCGGTTATTACTACTATTGTTATTATTACTATTGTTATAATTATAACTATAACTATAACTATAATTATTATTATTATTATTATATTATTATTATTATTATTATGAAGAAGAAGAAGAAGAAGAAGAAATAACAATAATAACGGAGATGGCGGGGAGAAGAACAAGAGAGCGTGGGGCCCGCAAGAGACGGCCGATGGAGCGGAAGGGAGGGGATTAGGCATAAAGAGGAAGGAAAACATAAGTTAAACGGGTGCGATCATACCAGCACTAGAGCACCGGATCCCATCAGAACTCCGCAGTTAAGCGTGCTTGGGCGAGAGTAGTACTAGGATGGGTGACCTCCTGGGAAGTCCTCGTGTTGCACCCCTTTTTGCGATTTTGGCAGTATAGTAGAGTCATCCTCTTCTTGCTCGTAATTATTTTTCTCCGTCTTCCGGTTATTACTACTATTGTTATTATTACTATTGTTATAATTATAACTATAACTATAACTATAATAATTATTATTATTATTATATTATTATTATTATTATTATGAAGAAGAAGAAGAAGAAGAAGAAGAAGAAATAACAATAATAACGGAGATGGCGGGGAGAAGAACAAGAGAGCGTGGGGCCCGCAAGAGACGGCCGATGGAGCGGAGGGGAGGGGATTAGGCATAAAGAGGAAGGAAAACATAAGTTAAACGGGTGCGATCATACCAGCACTAGAGCACCGGATCCCATCAGAACTCCGCAGTTAAGCGTGCTTGGGCGAGAGTAGTACTAGGATGGGTGACCTCCTGGGAAGTCCTCGTGTTGCACCCCTTTTGCGATTTTGGCAGTATAGTAGAGTCATCTTCTTCTTGCTCGTAATTATTTTTCTCCGTCTTCCGGTTATTACTACTATTGTTATTATTACTATTGTTATAATTATAACTATAACTATAACTATAATTATTATTATTATTATTATATTATTATTATTATTATTATGAAGAAGAAGAAGAAGAAGAAGAAATAACAATAATAACGGAGATGGCGGGGAGAAGAACAAGAGAGCGTGGGGCCCGCAAGAGACGGCCGATGGAGCGGAGGGGAGGGGATTAGGCATAAAGAGGAAGGAAAACATAAGTTAAACGGGTGCGATCATACCAGCACTAGAGCACCGGATCCCATCAGAACTCCGCAGTTAAGCGTGCTTGGGCGAGAGTAGTACTAGGATGGGTGACCTCCTGGGAAGTCCTCGTGTTGCACCCCTTTTTGCGATTTTGGCAGTATAGTAGAGTCATCTTCTTCTTGCTCGTAATTATTTTTCTCCGTCTTCCGGTTATTACTACTATTGTTATTATTACTATTGTTATAATTATAACTATAACTATAACTATAATTATTATTATATTATTATTATTATTATTATGAAGAAGAAGAAGAAGAAGAAGAAATAACAATAATAACGGAGATGGCGGGGAGAAGAACAAGAGAGCGTGGGGCCCGCAAGAGACGGCCGATGGAGCGGAGGGGAGGGGATTAGGCATAAAGAGGAAGGAAAACATAAGTTAAACGGGTGCGATCATACCAGCACTAGAGCACCGGATCCCATCAGAACTCCGCAGTTAAGCGTGCTTGGGCGAGAGTAGTACTAGGATGGGTGACCTCCTGGGAAGTCCTCGTGTTGCACCCTTTTTGCGATTTTGGCAGTATAGTAGAGTCATCTTCTTCTTGCTCGTAATTATTTTTCTCCGTCTTCCGGTTATTACTACTATTGTTATTATTACTATTGTTATAATTATAACTATAACTATAACTATAATAATTATTATTATTATTATTATATTATTATTATTATTATTATTAAGAAGAAGAAGAAGAAGAAGAAATAACAATAATAACGGAGATGGCGGGGAGAAGAACAAGAGAGCGTGGGGCCCGCAAGAGACGGCCGATGGAGCGGAGGGGAGGGGATTAGGCATAAAGAGGAAGGAAAACATAAGTTAAACGGGTGCGATCATACCAGCACTAGAGCACCGGATCCCATCAGAACTCCGCAGTTAAGCGTGCTTGGGCGAGAGTAGTACTAGGATGGGTGACCTCCTGGGAAGTCCTCGTGTTGCACCCCTTTTTGCGATTTTGGCAGTATAGTAGAGTCATCTTCTTCTTGCTCGTAATTATTTTTCTCCGTCTTCCGGTTATTACTACTATTGTTATTATTACTATTGTTATAATTATAACTATAACTATAACTATAATTATTATTATTATTATTATATTATTATTATTATTATTATGAAGAAGAAGAAGAAGAAGAAGAAGAAATAACAATAATAACGGAGATGGCGGGGAGAAGAACAAGAGAGCGTGGGGCCCGCAAGAGACGGCCGATGGAGCGGAGGGGAGGGGATTAGGCATAAAGAGGAAGGAAAACATAAGTTAAACGGGTGCGATCATACCAGCACTAGAGCACCGGATCCCATCAGAACTCCGCAGTTAAGCGTGCTTGGGCGAGAGTAGTACTAGGATGGGTGACCTCCTGGAAGTCCTCGTGTTGCACCCCTTTTTGCGATTTTGGCAGTATAGTAGAGTCATCTTCTTCTTGCTCGTAATTATTTTTCTCCGTCTTCCGGTTATTACTACTATTGTTATTATTACTATTGTTATAATTATAACTATAACTATAACTATAATTATTATTATTATTATTATATTATTATTATTATTATTATGAAGTAGAAGAAGAAGAAGAAATAACAATAATAACGGAGATGGCGGGGAGAAGAACAAGAGAGCGTGGGGCCCGCAAGAGACGGCCGATGGAGCGGAGGGGAGGGGATTAGGCATAAAGAGGAAGGAAAACATAAGTTAAACGGGTGCGATCATACCAGCACTAGAGCACCGGATCCCATCAGAACTCCGCAGTCAAGCGTGCTTGGGCGAGAGTAGTACTAGGATGGGTGACCTCCTGGAAAGTCCTCGTGTTGCACCCCTTTTTGCGATTTTGGCAGTATAGTAGAGTCATCTTCTTCTTGCTCGTAATTATTTTTCTCCGTCTTCCGGTTATTACTACTATTGTTATTATTACTATTGTTATAATTATAACTATAACTATAACTATAATTATTATTATTATTATTATATTATTATTATTATTATTATGAAGAAGAAGAAGAAGAAGAAGAAGAAATAACAATAATAACGGAGATGGCGGGGAGAAGAACAAGAGAGCGTGGGGCCCGCAAGAGACGGCCGATGGAGCGGAGGGGAGGGGATTAGGCATAAAGAGGAAGGAAAACATAAGTTAAACGGGTGCGATCATACCAGCACTAGAGCACCGGATCCCATCAGAACTCCGCAGTTAAGCGTGCTTGGGCGAGAGTAGTACTAGGATGGGTGACCTCCTGGGAAGTCCTCGTGTTGCACCCCTTTTTGCGATTTTGGCAGTATAGTAGAGTCATCTTCTTCTTGCTCGTAATTATTTTTCTCCGTCTTCCGGTTATTACTACTATTGTTATTATTACTATTGTTATAATTATAACTATAACTATAACTATAATTATTATTATTATTATTATTATATTATTATTATTATTATTATGAAGAAGAAGAAATAACAATAATAACGGAGATGGCGGGGAGAAGAACAAGAGAGCGTGGGGCCCGCAAGAGACGGCCGATGGAGCGGAGGGGAGGGGATTAGGCATAAAGAGGAAGGAAAACATAAGTTAAACGGGTGCGATCATACCAGCACTAGAGCACCGGATCCCATCAGAACTCGCAGTTAAGCGTGCTTGGGCGAGAGTAGTACTAGGATGGGTGACCTCCTGGGAAGTCCTCGTGTTGCACCCCTTTTTGCGATTTTGGCAGTATAGTAGAGTCATCTTCTTCTTGCTCGTAATTATTTTTCTCCGTCTTCCGGTTATTACTACTATTGTTATTATTACTATTGTTATAATTATAACTATAACTATAACTATAATTATTATTATTATTATTATATTATTATTATTATTATTATTATGAAGAAGAAGAAGAAGAAGAAATAACAATAATAACGGAGATGGCGGGGAGAAGAACAAGAGAGCGTGGGGCCCGCAAGAGACGGCCGATGGAGCGGAGGGGAGGGGATTAGGCATAAAGAGGAAGGAAAACATAAGTTAAACGGGTGCGATCATACCAGCACTAGAGCACCGGATCCCATCAGAACTTCGCAGTTAAGCGTGCTTGGGCGAGAGTAGTACTAGGATGGGTGACCTCCTGGGAAGTCCTCGTGTTGCACCCCTTTTTGCGATTTTGGCAGTATAGTAGAGTCATCTTCTTCTTGCTCGTAATTATTTTTCTCCGTCTTCCGGTTATTACTACTATTGTTATTATTACTATTGTTATAATTATAACTATAACTATAACTATAATTATTATTATTATTATTATATTATTATTATTATTATTATGAAGAAGAAGAAGAAGAAGAAGAAATAACAATAATAACGGAGATGGCGGGGAGAAGAACAAGAGAGCGTGGGGCCCGCAAGAGACGGCCGATGGAGCGGAGGGGAGGGGATTAGGCATAAAGAGGAAGGAAAACATAAGTTAAACGGGTGCGATCATACCAGCACTAGAGCACCGGATCCCATCAGAACTCCGCAGTTAAGCGTGCTTGGGCGAGAGTAGTACTAGGATGGCTGACCTCCTGGGAAGTCCTCGTGTTGCACCCCTTTTTGCGATTTTGGCAGTATAGTAGAGTCATCTTCTTCTTGCTCGTAATTATTTTTCTCCGTCTTCCGGTTATTACTACTATTGTTATTATTACTATTGTTATAATTATAACTATAACTATAACTATAATTATTATTATTATTATTATATTATTATTATTATTATTATGAAGAAGAAGAAGAAGAAGAAGAAATAACAATAATAACGGAGATGGCGGGAAGAAGAACAAGAGAGCGTGGGGCCCGCAAGAGACGGCCGATGGAGCGGAGGGGAGGGGATTAGGTATAAAGAGGAAGGAAAACATAAGTTAAAACGGGTGCGATCATACCAGCACTAGAGCACCGGATCCCATCAGAACTCCGCAGTTAAGCGTGCTTGGGCGAGAGTAGTACTAGGATGGGTGACCTCCTGGGAAGTCCTCGTGTTGCACCCCTTTTTGCGATTTTGGCAGTATAGTAGAGTCATCTTCTTCTTGCTCGTAATTATTTTTCTCCGTCTTCCGGTTATTACTACTATTGTTATTATTACTATGGTTATAATTATAACTATAACTATAACTATAATTATTATTATTATTATTATATTATTATTATTATTATTATGAAGAAGAAGAAGAAGAAGAAGAAGAAATAACAATAATAACGGAGATGGCGGGGAGAAGAACAAGAGAGCGTGGGGTCCGCAAGAGACGGCCGATGGAGCGGAGGGGAGGGGATTAGGCATAAAGAGGAAGGAAAACATAAGTTAAACGGGTGCGATCATACCAGCACTAGAGCACCGGATCCCATCAGAACTCCGCAGTTAAGCGTGCTTGGGCGAGAGTAGTACTAGGATGGGTGACCTCCTGGGAAGTCCTCGTGTTGCACCCCTTTTTGCGATTTTGGCAGTATAGTAGAGTCATCTTCTTCTTGCTCGTAATTATTTTTCTCCGTCTTCCGGTTATTACTACTATTGTTATTATTACTATTGTTATAATTATAACTATAACTATAACTATAATTATTATTATTATTATTATATTATTATTATTATTATTATGAAGAAGAAGAAGAAGAAGAAGAAATAACAATAATAACGGAGATGGCGGGGAGAAGAACAAGAGAGCGTGGGGCCCGCAAGAGACGGCCGA
This sequence comes from Iris macrosiphon, assembly GCA_036927795.1. Classification (NCBI taxonomy): domain Eukaryota; kingdom Viridiplantae; phylum Streptophyta; class Magnoliopsida; order Asparagales; family Iridaceae; genus Iris; species Iris macrosiphon. The sequence continues at coordinate 46,375 of JAYESA010000781.1, forward strand.
TGGAGCGGAGGGGAGGGGATTAGGCATAAAGAGGAAGGAAAACATAAGTTAAACGGGTGCGATCATACCAGCACTAGAGCACCGGATCCATCAGAACTCCGCAGTTAAGCGTGCTTGGGCGAGAGTAGTACTAGGATGGGTGACCTCCTGGGAAGTCCTCGTGTTGCACCCCTTTTTGCGATTTTGGCAGTATAGTAGAGTCATCTTCTTCTTGCTCGTAATTATTTTTCTCCGTCTTCCGGTTATTACTACTATTGTTATTATTACTATTGTTATAATTATAACTATAACTATAACTATAATTATTATTATTATTATTATATTATTATTATTATTATTATGAAGAAGAAGAAGAAGAAGAAGAAATAACAATAATAACGGAGATGGCGGGGAGAAGAACAAGAGAGCGTGGGGCCCGCAAGAGACGGCCGATGGAGCGGAGGGGAGGGGATTAGGCATAAAGAGGAAGGAAAACATAAGTTAAACGGGTGCGATCATACCAGCACTAGAGCACCGGATCCCATCAGAACTCCGCAGTTAAGCGTGCTTGGGCGAGAGTAGTACTAGGATGGGTGACCTCCTGGGAAGTCCTCGTGTTGCACCCCTTTTTGCGATTTTGGCAGTATAGTAGAGTCATCTTCTTCTTGCTCGTAATTATTTTTCTCCGTCTTCCGGTTATTACTACTATTGTTATTATTACTATTGTTATAATTATAACTATAACTATAACTATAACTATAATTATTATTATTATTATTATATTATTATTATTATTATTATGAAGAAGAAGAAGAAGAAGAAGAAATAACAATAATAACGGAGATGGCGGGAAGAAGAACAAGAGAGCGTGGGGCCCGCAAGAGACGGCCGATGGAGCGGAGGGGAGGGGATTAGGCATAAAGAGGAAGGAAAACATAAGTTAAACGGGTGCGATCATACCAGCACTAGAGCACCGGATCCCATCAGAACTCCGCAGTTAAGCGTGCTTGGGCGAGAGTAGTACTAGGATGGGTGACCTCCTGGGAAGTCCTCGTGTTGCACCCCTTTTTGCGATTTTGGCAGTATGGTAGAGTCATCTTCTTCTTGCTCGTAATTATTTTTCTCCGTCTTCCGGTTATTACTACTATTGTTATTATTACTATTGTTATAATTATAACTATAACTATAACTATAATTATTATTATTATTATTATATTATTATTATTATTATTATGAAGTAGAAGAAGAAGAAGAAATAACAATAATAACGGAGATGGCGGGGAGAAGAACAAGAGAGCGTGGGGCCCGCAAGAGACGGCCGATGGAGCGGAGGGGAGGGGATTAGGCATAAAGAGGAAGGAAAACATAAGTTAAACGGGTGCGATCATACCAGCACTAGAGCACCGGATCCCATCAGAACTCCGCAGTCAAGCGTGCTTGGGCGAGAGTAGTACTAGGATGGGTGACCTCCTGGAAAGTCCTCGTGTTGCACCCCTTTTTGCGATTTTGGCAGTATAGTAGAGTCATCTTCTTCTTGCTCGTAATTATTTTTCTCCGTCTTCCGGTTATTACTACTATTGTTATTATTACTATTGTTATAATTATAACTATAACTATAACTATAATTATTATTATTATTATTATATTATTATTATTATTATTATGAAGAAGAAGAAGAAGAAGAAGAAGAAATAACAATAATAACGGAGATGGCGGGGAGAAGAACAAGAGAGCGTGGGGCCCGCAAGAGACGGCCGATGGAGCGGAGGGGAGGGGATTAGGCATAAAGAGGAAGGAAAACATAAGTTAAACGGGTGCGATCATACCAGCACTAGAGCACCGGATCCCATCAGAACTCCGCAGTTAAGCGTGCTTGGGCGAGAGTAGTACTAGGATGGGTGACCTCCTGGGAAGTCCTCGTGTTGCACCCCTTTTTGCGATTTTGGCAGTATAGTAGAGTCATCTTCTTCTTGCTCGTAATTATTTTTCTCCGTCTTCCGGTTATTACTACTATTGTTATTATTACTATTGTTATAATTATAACTATAACTATAACTATAATTATTATTATTATTATTATATTATTATTATTATTATTATGAAGAAGAAGAAATAACAATAATAACGGAGATGGCGGGGAGAAGAACAAGAGAGCGTGGGGCCCGCAAGAGACGGCCGATGGAGCGGAGGGGAGGGGATTAGGCATAAAGAGGAAGGAAAACATAAGTTAAACGGGTGCGATCATACCAGCACTAGAGCACCGGATCCCATCAGAACTCCGCAGTTAAGCGTGCTTGGGCGAGAGTAGTACTAGGATGGGTGACCTCCTGGGAAGTCCTCGTGTTGCACCCCTTTTTGCGATTTTGGCAGTATAGTAGAGTCATCTTCTTCTTGCTCGTAATTATTTTTCTCCGTCTTCCGGTTATTACTACTATTGTTATTATTACTATTGTTATAATTATAACTATAACTATAACTATAATTATTATTATTATTATTATATTATTATTATTATTATTATTATGAAGAAGAAGAAGAAGAAGAAATAACAATAATAACGGAGATGGCGGGGAGAAGAACAAGAGAGCGTGGGGCCCGCAAGAGACGGCCGATGGAGCGGAGGGGAGGGGATTAGGCATAAAGAGGAAGGAAAACATAAGTTAAACGGGTGCGATCATACCAGCACTAGAGCACCGGATCCCATCAGAACTTCGCAGTTAAGCGTGCTTGGGCGAGAGTAGTACTAGGATGGGTGACCTCCTGGGAAGTCCTCGTGTTGCACCCCTTTTTGCGATTTTGGCAGTATAGTAGAGTCATCTTCTTCTTGCTCGTAATTATTTTTCTCCGTCTTCCGGTTATTACTACTATTGTTATTATTACTATTGTTATAATTATAACTATAACTATAACTATAATTATTATTATTATTATTATATTATTATTATTATTATTATGAAGAAGAAGAAGAAGAAGAAGAAATAACAATAATAACGGAGATGGCGGGGAGAAGAACAAGAGAGCGTGGGGCCCGCAAGAGACGGCCGATGGAGCGGAGGGGAGGGGATTAGGCATAAAGAGGAAGGAAAACATAAGTTAAACGGGTGCGATCATACCAGCACTAGAGCACCGGATCCCATCAGAACTCCGCAGTTAAGCGTGCTTGGGCGAGAGTAGTACTAGGATGGCTGACCTCCTGGGAAGTCCTCGTGTTGCACCCCTTTTTGCGATTTTGGCAGTATAGTAGAGTCATCTTCTTCTTGCTCGTAATTATTTTTCTCCGTCTTCCGGTTATTACTACTATTGTTATTATTACTATTGTTATAATTATAACTATAACTATAACTATAATTATTATTATTATTATTATATTATTATTATTATTATTATGAAGAAGAAGAAGAAGAAGAAGAAATAACAATAATAACGGAGATGGCGGGAAGAAGAACAAGAGAGCGTGGGGCCCGCAAGAGACGGCCGATGGAGCGGAGGGGAGGGGATTAGGTATAAAGAGGAAGGAAAACATAAGTTAAACGGGTGCGATCATACCAGCACTAGAGCACCGGATCCCATCAGAACTCCGCAGTTAAGCGTGCTTGGGCGAGAGTAGTACTAGGATGGGTGACCTCCTGGGAAGTCCTCGTGTTGCACCCCTTTTTGCGATTTTGGCAGTATAGTAGAGTCATCTTCTTCTTGCTCGTAATTATTTTTCTCCGTCTTCCGGTTATTACTACTATTGTTATTATTACTATTGTTATAATTATAACTATAACTATAACTATAATTATTATTATTATTATTATATTATTATTATTATTATTATGAAGAAGAAGAAGAAGAAGAAGAAGAAATAACAATAATAACGGAGATGGCGGGGAGAAGAACAAGAGAGCGTGGGGCCCGCAAGAGACGGCCGATGGAGCGGAGGGGAGGGGATTAGGCATAAAGAGGAAGGAAAACATAAGTTAAACGGGTGCGATCATACCAGCACTAGAGCACCGGATCCCATCAGAACTCCGCAGTTAAGCGTGCTTGGGCGAGAGTAGTACTAGGATGGGTGACCTCCTGGGAAGTCCTCGTGTTGCACCCCTTTTTGCGATTTTGGCAGTATAGTAGAGTCATCTTCTTCTTGCTCGTAATTATTTTTCTCCGTCTTCCGGTTATTACTACTATTGTTATTATTACTATTGTTATAATTATAACTATAACTATAACTATAATTATTATTATTATTATTATATTATTATTATTATTATTATGAAGAAGAAGAAGAAGAAGAAGAAATAACAATAATAACGGAGATGGCGGGGAGAAGAACAAGAGAGCGTGGGGCCCGCAAGAGACGGCCGATGGAGCGGAGGGGAGGGGATTAGGCATAAAGAGGAAGGAAAACATAAGTTAAACGGGTGCGATCATACCAGCACTAGAGCACCGGATCCCATCAGAACTCCGCAGTTAAGCGTGCTTGGGCGAGAGTAGTACTAGGATGGGTGACCTCCTGGGAAGTCCTCGTGTTGCACCCCTTTTTGCGATTTTGGCAGTATAGTAGAGTCATCTTCTTCTTGCTCGTAATTATTTTTCTCCGTCTTCCGGTTATTACTACTATTGTTATTATTACTATTGTTATAATTATAACTATAACTATAACTATAACTATAATTATTATTATTATTATTATATTATTATTATTATTATTATGAAGAAGAAGAAGAAGAAGAAGAAATAACAATAATAACGGAGATGGCGGGAAGAAGAACAAGAGAGCGTGGGGCCCGCAAGAGACGGCCGATGGAGCGGAGGGGAGGGGATTAGGCATAAAGAGGAAGGAAAACATAAGTTAAACGGGTGCGATCATACCAGCACTAGAGCACCGGATCCCATCAGAACTCCGCAGTTAAGCGTGCTTGGGCGAGAGTAGTACTAGGATGGGTGACCTCCTGGGAAGTCCTCGTGTTGCACCCCTTTTTGCGATTTTGGCAGTATAGTAGAGTCATCTTCTTCTTGCTCGTAATTATTTTTCTCCGTCTTCCGGTTATTACTACTATTGTTATTATTACTATTGTTATAATTATAACTATAACTATAACTATAATTATTATTATTATTATTATATTATTATTATTATTATTATGAAGAAGAAGAAGAAGAAGAAGAAGAAATAACAATAATAACGGAGATGGCGGGGAGAAGAACAAGAGAGCGTGGGGCCCGCAAGAGACGGCCGATGGAGCGGAGGGGAGGGGATTAGGCATAAAGAGGAAGGAAAACATAAGTTAAACGGGTGCGATCATACCAGCACTAGAGCACCGGATCCCATCAGAACTCCGCAGTTAAGCGTGCTTGGGCGAGAGTAGTACTAGGATGGGTGACCTCCTGGGAAGTCCTCGTGTTGCACCCCTTTTTGCGATTTTGGCAGTATGGTAGAGTCATCTTCTTCTTGCTCGTAATTATTTTTCTCCGTCTTCCGGTTATTACTACTATTGTTATTATTACTATTGTTATAATTATAACTATAACTATAACTATAATTATTATTATTATTATTATATTATTATTATTATTGTTATGAAGAAGAAGAAGAAGAAGAAGAAATAACAATAATAACGGAGATGGCGGGGAGAAGAACAAGAGAGCGTGGGGCCCGCAAGAGACGGCCGATGGAGCGGAGGGGTGGGGATTAGGCATAAAGAGGAAGGAAAACATAAGTTAAACGGGTGCGATCATACCAGCACTAGGGCACCGGATCCCATCAGAACTCCGCAGTTAAGCGTGCTTGGGCGAGAGTAGTACTAGGATGGGTGACCTCCTGGGAAGTCCTCGTGTTGCACCCCTTTTTGCGATTTTGGCAGTATAGTAGAGTCATCTTCTTCTTGCTCGTAATTATTTTTCTCCGTCTTCCGGTTATTACTACTATTGTTATTATTACTATTGTTATAATTATAACTATAACTATAACTATAATTATTATTATTATTATTATATTATTATTATTATTATTATGAAGAAGAAGAAGAAGAAGAAGAAATAACAATAATAACGGAGATGGCGGGGAGAAGAACAAGAGAGCGTGGGGCCCGCAAGAGACGGCCGATGGAGCGGAGGGGAGGGGATTAGGCATAAAGAGGAAGGAAAACATAAGTTAAACGGGTGCGATCATACCAGCACTAGAGCACCGGATCCCATCAGAACTCCGCAGTTAAGCGTGCTTGGGCGAGAGTAGTACTAGGATGGGTGACCTCCTGGGAAGTCCTCGTGTTGCACCCCTTTTTGCGATTTTGGCAGTATAGTAGAGTCATCTTCTTCTTGCTCGTAATTATTTTTCTCCGTCTTCCGGTTATTACTACTATTGTTGTTATTACTATTGTTATAATTATAACTATAACTATAACTATAATTATTATTATTATTATTATATTATTATTATTATTATTATGAAGAAGAAGAAGAAGAAGAAGAAGAAGAAATAACAATAATAACGGAGATGGCGGGGAGAAGAACAAGAGAGCGTGGGGCCCGCAAGAGACGGCCGATGGAGCGGAGGGGAGGGGATTAGGCATAAAGAGGAAGGAAAACATAAGTTAAACGGGGTGCGATCATACCAGCACTAGAGCACCGGATCCCATCAGAACTCCGCAGTTAAGCGTGCTTGGGCGAGAGTAGTACTAGGATGGGTGACCTCCTGGGAAGTCCTCGTGTTGCACCCCTTTTTGCGATTTTGGCAGTATAGTAGAGTCATCTTCTTCTTGCTCGTAATTATTTTTCTCCGTCTTCCGGTTATTACTACTATTGTTATTATTACTATTGTTATAATTATAACTATAACTATAACTATAACTATAATTATTATTATTATTATTATTATTATTATTATTATTATGAAGAAGAAGAAGAAGAAGAAGAAATAACAATAATAACGGAGATGGCGGGAAGAAGAACAAGAGAGCGTGGGGCCCGCAAGAGACGGCCGATGGAGCGGAGGGGAGGGGATTAGGCATAAAGAGGAAGGAAAACATAAGTTAAACGGGTGCGATCATACCAGCACTAGAGCACCGGATCCCATCAGAACTCCGCAGTTAAGCGTGCTTGGGCGAGAGTAGTACTAGGATGGGTGACCTCCTGGGAAGTCCTCGTGTTGCACCCCTTTTTGCGATTTTGGCAGTATGGTAGAGTCACCTTCTTCTTGCTCGTAATTATTTTTCTCCGTCTTCCGGTTATTACTACTATTGTTATTATTACTATTGTTATAATTATAACTATAACTATAACTATAATTATTATTATTATTATTATTATATTATTATTATTATTATTATGAAGAAGAAGAAGAAGAAGAAGAAATAACAATAATAACGGAGATGGCGGGGAGAAGAACAAGAGAGCGTGGGGCCCGCAAGAGACGGCCGATGGAGCGGAGGGGAGGGGATTAGGCATAAAGAGGAAGGAAAACATAAGTTAAACGGGTGCGATCATACCAGCACTAGAGCACCGGATCCCATCAGAACTCCGCAGTTAAGCGTGCTTGGGCGAGAGTAGTACTAGGATGGGTGACCTCCTGGGAAGTCCTCGTGTTGCACCCCTTTTTGCGATTTTGGCAGTATAGTAGAGTCATCTTCTTCTTGCTCGTAATTATTTTTCTCCGTCTTCCGGTTATTACTACTATTGTTATTATTACTATTGTTATAATTATAACTATAACTATAACTATAATTATTATTATTATTATTATTATTATGAAGAAGAAGAAGAAGAAGAAGAAGAAGAAGAAATAACAATAATAACGGAGATGGCGGGGAGAAGAACAAGAGAGCGTGGGGCCCGCAAGAGACGGCCGATGGAGCGGAGGGGAGGGGATTAGGCATAAAGAGGAAGGAAAACATAAGTTAAACGGGTGCGATCATACCAGCACTAGAGCACCGGATCCCATCAGAACTCCGCAGTTAAGCGTGCTTGGCGAGATTAGTACTAGGATGGGTGACCTCCTGGGAAGTCCTCGTGTTGCACCCCTTTTTGCGATTTTGGCAGTATAGTAGAGTCATCTTCTTCTTGCTCGTAATTATTTTTCTCCGTCTTCCGGTTATTACTACTATTGTTATTATTACTATTGTTATAATTATAACTATAACTATAACTATAATTATTATTATTATTATTATATTATTATTATTATTATTATTATGAAGAAGAAGAAGAAGAAGAAGAAATAACAATAATAACGGAGATGGCGGGGAGAAGAACAAGAGAGCGTGGGGCCCGCAAGAGACGGCCGATGGAGCGGAGGGGAGGGGATTAGGCATAAAGAGGAAGGAAAACATAAGTTAAACGGGTGCGATCATACCAGCACTAGAGCACCGGATCCCATCAGAACTCCGCAGTTAAGCGTGCTTGGGCGAGAGTAGTACTAGGATGGGTGACCTCCTGGGAAGTCCTCGTGTTGCACCCCTTTTTGCGATTTTGGCAGTATAGTAGAGTCATCTTCTTCTTGCTCGTAATTATTTTTCTCCGTCTTCCGGTTATTACTACTATTGTTATTATTACTATTGTTATAATTATAACTATAACTATAACTATAATTATTATTATTATTATTATATTATTATTATTATTATTATGAAGAAGAAGAAGAAGAAGAAGAAGAAGAAGAAATAACAATAATAACGGAGATGGCGGGGAGAAGAACAAGAGAGCGTGGGGCCCGCAAGAGACGGCCGATGGAGCGGAGGGGAGGGGATTAGGCATAAAGAGGAAGGAAAACATAAGTTAAACGGGTGCGATCATACCAGCACTAGAGCACCGGATCCCATCAGAACTCCGCAGTTAAGCGTGCTTGGGCGAGAGTAGTACTAGGATGGGTGACCTCCTCGGAAGTCCTCGTGTTGCACCCCTTTTTGCGATTTTGGCAGTATAGTAGAGTCATCTTCTTCTTGCTCGTAATTATTTTTCTCCGTCTTCCGGTTATTACTACTATTGTTATTATTACTATTGTTATAATTATAACTATAACTATAACTATAATTATTATTATTATTATTATATTATTATTATTATTATTATGAAGAAGAAGAAGAAGAAGAAATAACAATAATAACGGAGATGGCGGGGAGAAGAACAAGAGAGCGTGGGGCCCGCAAGAGACGGCTGATGGAGCGGAGGGGAGGGGATTAGGCATAAAGAGAAGGAAAACATAAGTTAAACGGGTGCGATCATACCAGCACTAGAGCACCGGATCCCATCAGAACTCCGCAGTTAAGCGTGCTTGGGCGAGAGTAGTACTAGGATGGGTGACCTCCTGGGAAGTCCTCGTGTTGCACCCCTTTTTGCGATTTTGGCAGTATAGTAGAGTCATCTTCTTCTTGCTCGTAATTATTTTTCTCCGTCTTCCGGTTATTACTACTATTGTTATTATTACTATTGTTATAATTATAACTATAACTATAACTATAATTATTATTATTATTATTATATTATTATTATTATTATTATGAAGAAGAAGAAGAAGAAGAAGAAATAACAATAATAACGGAGATGGCGGGGAGAAGAACAAGAGAGCGTGGGGCCCGCAAGAGACGGCCGATGGAGCGGAGGGGAGGGGATTAGGCATAAAGAGGAAGGAAAACATAAGTTAAACGGGTGCGATCATACCAGCACTAGAGCACCGGATCCCATCAGAACTCCGCAGTTAAGCGTGCTTGGGCGAGAGTAGTACTAGGATGGGTGGACCTCCTGGGAAGTCCTCGTGTTGCACCCCTTTTTGCGATTTTGGCAGTATAGTAGAGTCATCTTCTTCTTGCTCGTAATTATTTTTCTCCGTCTTCCGGTTATTACTACTATTGTTATTATTACTATTGTTATAATTATAACTATAACTATAACTATAATTATTATTATTATTATTATATTATTATTATTATTATTATGAAGAAGAAGAAGAAGAAGAAGAAGAAATAACAATAATAACGGAGATGGCGGGGAGAAGAACAAGAGAGCGTGGGGCCCGCAAGAGACGGCCGATGGAGCGGAGGGGAGGGGATTAGGCATAAAGAGGAAGGAAAACATAAGTTAAACGGGTGCGATCATACCAGCACTAGAGCACCGGATCCCATCAGAACTCCGCAGTTAAGCGTGCTTGGGCGAGAGTAGTACTAGGATGGGTGACCTCCTGGGAAGTCCTCGTGTTGCACCCCTTTTTGCGATTTTGGCAGTATAGTAGAGTCATCTTCTTCTTGCTCGTAATTATTTTTCTCCGTCTTCCGGTTATTACTACTATTGTTATTATTACTATTGTTATAATTATAACTATAACTATAACTATAATAATTATTATTATTATTATATTATTATTATTATTATTATGAAGAAGAAGAAGAAGAAGAAGAAATAACAATAATAACGGAGATGGCGGGGAGAAGAACAAGAGAGCGTGGGGCCCGCAAGAGACGGCCGATGGAGCGGAGGGGAGGGGATTAGGCATAAAGAGGAAGGAAAACATAGTTAAACGGGTGCGATCATACCAGCACTAGAGCACCGGATCCCATCAGAACTCCGCAGTTAAGCGTGCTTGGGCGAGAGTAGTACTAGGATGGGTGACCTCCTGGGAAGTCCTCGTGTTGCACCCCCTTTTTGCGATTTTGGCAGTATAGTAGAGTCATCTTCTTCTTGCTCGTAATTATTTTTCTCCGTCTTCCGGTTATTGCTACTATTGTTATTATTACTATTGTTATAATTATAACTATAACTATAACTATAATTATTATTATTATTATTATATTATTATTATTATTATTATGAAGAAGAAGAAGAAGAAGAAGAAGAAATAACAATAATAACGGAGATGGCGGGGAGAAGAACAAGAGAGCGTGGGGCCCGCAAGAGACGGCCGATGGAGCGGAGGGGAGGGGATTAGGCATAAAGAGGAAGGAAAACATAAGTTAAACGGGTGCGATCATACCAGCACTAGAGCACCGGATCCCATCAGAACTCCGCAGTTAAGCGTGCTTGGGCGAGAGTAGTACTAGGATGGGTGACCTCCTGGGAAGTCCTCGTGTTGCACCCCTTTTTGCGATTTTGGCAGTATAGTAGAGTCATCTTCTTCTTGCTCGTAATTATTTTTCTCCGTCTTCCGGTTATTACTACTATTGTTATTATTACTATTGTTATAATTATAACTATAACTATAACTATAATTATTATTATTATTATTATATTATTATTATTATTATTATTATTATGAAGAAGAAGAAGAAGAAGAAGAAGAAGAAATAACAATAATAACGGAGATGGCGGGGAGAAGAACAAGAGAGCGTGGGGGCCCGCAAGAGACGGCCGATGGAGCGGAGGGGAGGGGATTAGGCATAAAGAGGAAGGAAAACATAAGTTAAACGGGTGCGATCATACCAGCACTAGAGCACCGGATCCCATCAGAACTCCGCAGTTAAGCGTGCTTGGGCGAGAGTAGTACTAGGATGGGTGACCTCCTGGGAAGTCCTCGTGTTGCACCCCTTTTTGCGATTTTGGCAGTATAGTAGAGTCATCTTCTTCTTGCTCGTAATTATTTTTCTCCGTCTTCCGGTTATTACTACTATTGTTATTATTACTATTGTTATAATTATAACTATAACTATAACTATAATTATTATTATTATTATTATATTATTATTATTATTATTATGAAGAAGAAGAAGAAGAAGAAGAAATAACAATAATAACGGAGATGGCGGGGAGAAGAACAAGAGAGCGTGGGGCCCGCAAGAGACGGCCGATGGAGCGGAGGGGAGGGGATTAGGCATAAAGAGGAAGAAAAACATAAGTTAAACGGGTGCGATCATACCAGCACTAGAGCACCGGATCCCATCAGAACTCCGCAGTCAAGCGTGCTTGGGCGAGAGTAGTACTAGGATGGGTGACCTCCTGGGAAGTCCTCGTGTTGCACCCTTTTTGCGATTTTGGCAGTATAGTAGAGTCATCTTCTTCTTGCTCGTAATTATTTTTCTCCGTCTTCCGGTTATTACTACTATTGTTATTATTACTATTGTTATAATTATAACTATAACTATAACTATAATTATTATTATTATTATTATATTATTATTATTATTATTATTATGAAGAAGAAGAAGAAGAAGAAGAAATAACAATAATAACGGAGATGGCGGGGAGAAGAACAAGAGAGCGTGGGGCCCGCAAGAGACGGCCGATGGAGCGGAGGGGAGGGGATTAGGCATAAAGAGGAAGGAAAACATAAGTTAAACGGGTGCGATCATACCAGCACTAGAGCACCGGATCCCATCAGAACTCCGCAGTTAAGCGTGCTTGGGCGAGAGTAGTACTAGGATGGGTGACCTCCTGGGAAGTCCTCGTGTTGCACCCCTTTTTGCGATTTTGGCAGTATAGTAGAGTCATCTTCTTCTTGCTCGTAATTATTTTTCTCCGTCTTCCGGTTATTACTACTATTGTTATTATTACTATTGTTATAATTATAACTATAACTATAACTATAATTATTATTATTATTATTATATTATTATTATTATTATTATGAAGAAGAAGAAGAAGAAGAAGAAATAACAATAATAACGGAGATGGCGGGGAGAAGAACAAGAGAGCGTGGGGCCCGCAAGAGACGGCCGATGGAGCGGAGGCGAGGGGATTAGGCATAAAGAGGAAGGAAAACATAAGTTAAACGGGTGCGATCATACCAGCACTAGAGCACCGGATCCCATCAGAACTCCGCAGTTAAGCGTGCTTGGGCGAGAGTAGTACTAGGATGGGTGACCTCCTGGGAAGTCCTCGTGTTGCACCCCTTTTTGCGATTTTGGCAGTATAGTAGAGTCATCTTCTTCTTGCTCGTAATTATTTTTCTCCGTCTTCCGGTTATTACTACTATTGTTATTATTACTATTGTTATAATTATAACTATAACTATAACTATAATAATTATTATTATTATTATATTATTATTATTATTATTATGAAGAAGAAGAAGAAGAAGAAGAAATAACAATAATAACGGAGATGGCGGGGAGAAGAACAAGAGAGCGTGGGGCCCGCAAGAGACGGCCGATGGAGCGGAGGGGAGGGGATTAGGCATAAAGAGGAAGGAAAACATAAGTTAAACGGGTGCGATCATACCAGCACTAGAGCACCGGATCCCATCAGAACTCCACAGTTAAGCGTGCTTGGGCGAGAGTAGTACTAGGATGGGTGACCTCCTGGGAAGTCCTCGTGTTGCACCCCTTTTTGCGATTTTGGCAGTATAGTAGAGTCATCTTCTTCTTGCTCGTAATTATTTTTCTCCGTCTTCCGGTTATTGCTACTATTGTTATTATTACTATTGTTATAATTATAACTATAACTATAACTATAATAATAATTATTATTATTATATTATTATTATTACCCCTTTTTGCGATTTTGGCAGTATAGTAGAGTCATCTTCTTCTTGCTCGTAATTATTTTTCTCCGTCTTCCGGTTATTACTACTATTGTTATTATTACTATTGTTATAATTATAACTATAACTATAATTATTATTATTATTATTATATTATTATTATTATTATTATTATGAAGAAGAAGAAGAAGAAGAAGAAATAACAATAATAACGGAGATGGCGGGGAGAAGAACAAGAGAGCGTGGGGCCCGCAAGAGACGGCCGATGGAGCGGAGGGGAGGGGATTAGGCATAAAGAGGAAGGAAAACATAAGTTAAACGGGTGCGATCATACCAGCACTAGAGCACCGGATCCCATCAGAACTCCGCAGTTAAGCGTGCTTGGGCGAGAGTAGTACTAGGATGGGTGACCTCCTGGGAAGTCCTCGTGTTGCACCCCTTTTTGCGATTTTGGCAGTATAGTAGAGTCATCTTCTTCTTGCTCGTAATTATTTTTCTCCGTCTTCCGGTTATTACTACTATTGTTATTATTACTATTGTTATAATTATAACTATAACTATAACTATAATTATTATTATTATTATTATATTATTATTATTATTATTATGAAGAAGAAGAAGAAGAAGAAGAAGAAGAAGAAGAAATAACAATAATAACGGAGATGGCGGGGAGAAGAACAAGAGAGCGTGGGGCCCGCAAGAGACGGCCGATGGAGCGGAGGGGAGGGGATTAGGCATAAAGAGGAAGAAAAACATAAGTTAAACGGGTGCGATCATACCAGCACTAGAGCACCGGATCCCATCAGAACTCCGCAGTCAAGCGTGCTTGGGCGAGAGTAGTACTAGGATGGGTGACCTCCTGGGAAGTCCTCGTGTTGCACCCCTTTTTGCGATTTTGGCAGTATAGTAGAGTCATCTTCTTCTTGCTCGTAATTATTTTTCTCCGTCTTCCGGTTATTACTACTATTGTTATTATTACTATTGTTATAATTATAACTATAACTATAACTATAATAATTATTATTATTATTATATTATTATTATGAAGAAGAAGAAGAAGAAGAAATAACAATAATAACGGAGATGGCGGGGAGAAGAACAAGAGAGCGTGGGGCCCGCAAGAGACGGCCGATGGAGCGGAGGGGAGGGGATTAGGCATAAAGAGGAAGGAAAACATAAGTTAAACGGGTGCGATCATACCAGCTGTCACGCCCCGATCTCCCGCAGGCAATCGGCCGTTCCCGCTAGGCGGGAATCACCCTCGCCAGCGCTCCCGCGGAACGATCGCTTAACCCATCCGGGCGTGATGCCGCACGAGCGTGAGCCACGCCCGTGCAAGGCCATGGTTCTTTGGCTGGCGGTTAGAGTTCTAAGCCACAGAGTCGCACAGATTGTCCGAGTGCAGCAGAGTCATGAACGCATAGGCGATCGGTAACAGGTTCACTGAGTCGACAAATATAGCGGAAGCATTAAAACAAGTAAAGTAATCTCTTTATTGATATGAACAAGTGTTACAGGCGGCGTATAGCCGAGATTACAAGTCGCTCAAGCCTCTCTCTCTGAAACAGTAAAAGCGTGCCAAGTGGCTACAACTGTGGAATGATTGTACAGGCGATGGTCAGGCGATGTTCACAACTTATGTCTTATATATGTGCTTCAGTCCCGGACGCACCGTTGCAAGGCTTCAGAGGAAACTCCTGGCCTTAGCACGCACGAAGGAGGCGTCCGCACCGTACGAGGTTCTTCCGCACCCTGCATATCAAACTGGTGGATTATCAGTACATTGAATGCACTGGTGGGGAAGCTACTCGCCCGCTCGACAAATCCAAACACGTAATACAGGTTTCGTGCACAACTATTAAGTTGTCTTTCTAATTGCCTTATGATCAGTTACATGCAAACATTGAATAGCTTAACGTGTCGGGCAGTGCGCCGTGCGATGTTTGAGGAAACACGGCGAGACTTACCATTTTGTCCTTCCCTGTCCAAGGCAAACATTATTGATTTAAGCATGGGCAAGTATAAAACATTCAGGAGGCAAGCATATGCAAACAGGAGGGTCATTTTAACATGATCGTTCAGGTGTTTAGTTGTTCTTGATGCGATGCAGTGACTCGCACGCGGATAGCCGCTAAGCGAGGATGACTTATCTATATGAACATGATGTCGCTGGCATAGCCATAAAGGACCAATTTTAGTCTCTAACGAGAATGGGGTGCAGCGAGAATACAGGATGCGCTCCACACCATTCCGTCTTTGCACAGGATGACTAAACAGGAGGGTTACCAATTTTAGTCTCTAACGCGAATGGGGTGCAGCGAGAGTACAGGATGCGCTCCACACCATTCCGTCTTTGCACAGGATGACTAAACAGTAGAATTCCATCCGGATCGGGTCGGCCCCAGTGCCCCAGTGACCGCCCGTGGAACATGCCTCGTTTCCGAGTTGTCCGCGACATGCAGGTCTGTATTCAGGTCTGGCTAGGCACAGGATCACGTTCAGGGTAGGACATATCATGTTCAATGTACAGGCATGATTGTCTACAGTATATATATCGATTGCCAGGCCAGTTGATTCAGTAGTTTGCTCCACGAGCTGTGTTTCAGTGATTTATTCTTTCAGGGTGCAAATTCCCTGGTTCGGGAATTGCCTTGGTGACCTAATGATCCCGGATACTTGCAGGTTCATTCAGGCACGGAACGACTACGTAGTAGTCTCCCGGGGTTTGGATGAAAACACGGTAACATTCAAACAGACAGGCATGCGTTTCTAAGGAACATAAGCAGGCACGTATGCTCGGACCCGAAGGTAAGCCGAGAGATGAAACCGTTCAGGGACTTAGCATGCGAGGGTCTGAATATAAGCAGTATTTCATTTTCCATGTTCTAGCAAGCAATACAAGTTGGGATTATTCCCTTAGCTAGGTGCATTGGATTTATTAGCATGCAGGGGTGAATCACCTAGCGACTAGCATGAATATTCCAGATTTTATGTGTGCTGGCTAAGCAAAGACAAGTTCACCGTAGCCACCCACCTTAGCGATGATTCGCCTCGGTAGAGCGATACGTCTGAGCGAGCCTCTGAAAGTCCAAGCCGGATTCCTGTAGGGACAAGTCTGGATATCCTTTGCTTCTTGATTGAGGCAAAGCAGGTCGGGACAGCTGCACGATTGCCGATTGAGACGGCAGTCCGCTTGAGCGGAACAGGGTGTCACATCCTACCCAACTCAGAAAAAGTCTCGTCCTCGAGACTTACTAAGGACAAGCAGTATTCTAGGGTTGAGGCAATCCTAGACAAGTCGTTGCACTTGTTTATTTGGATCTTCACTTGCACAAGCTTCGATCTTAGCATATCGCTTAGACTGGATCGTGCGCACTTTCGAAACGCGCTTCTAGCGTGAACACGTCAACCAGCTTAGTGATAGCGAAGTCTCAGCACTCGAGTTCACCTTTTCTTAAGTCTTGGATGGTGCACTAGTTCAAGGCGTCCCTCGAATAGATGCATTCAACCAAACTTAGGGTTAGTGAAAATCGGACAAGCTACTAGCGATACTCTCTAGGGTTCGCACAGGTTGGCACAAAGGCCACTCGCAGCACACAACCAGACAAGCAAGCATATCATTCAAAACGTATTTTGAAAGTATTTAGACTTATTGTTGGAACATCCCATCGAGGCATTGAGAGAGAGCGTGCACATAACCGACGAACGAGCTTTCGAAACAGAGATATCGAATCGAAGTCCAAAGGCGTAGAAGCCAGGCTCTGATACCAACATGTCACGCCCCGATCTCCCGCAGGCAATCGGCCGTTCCCGCTAGGCGGGAATCACCCTCGCCAGCGCTCCCGCGGAACGATCGCTTAACCCATCCGGGCGTGATGCCGCACGAGCGTGAGCCACGCCCGTGCAAGGCCATGGTTCTTTGGCTGGCGGTTAGAGTTCTAAGCCACAGAGTCGCACAGATTGTCCGAGTGCAGCAGAGTCATGAACGCATAGGCAATCGGTAACAGGTTCACTGAGTCGACAAATATAGCGAAAGCATTGAAACAAGTAAAGTAATCTCTTTATTGATATGAACAAGTGTTACAGGCGGCGTATAGCCGAGATTACAAGTCGCTCAAGCCTCTCTCTCTGAAACAGTAAAAGCGTGCCAAGTGGCTACAACTGTGGAATGATTGTACAGGCGATGGTCAGGCGATGTTCACAACTTATGTCTTATATATGTGCTTCAGTCCCGGACGCACCGTTGCAAGGCTTCAGAGGAAACTCCTGGCCTTAGCACGCACGAAGGAGGCGTCCGCACCGCACGAGGTTCTTCCGCACCCTGCATATCAAACTGGTGGATTATCAGTACATTGAATGCACTGGTGGGGAAGCTACTCGCCCGCTCGACAAATCCAAACACGTAATACAGGTTTCGTGCACAACTATTAAGTTGTCTTTCTAATTGCCTTATGATCAGTTACATGCAAACATTGAATAGCTTAACGTGTCGGGCAGTGCGCCGTGCGATGTTTGAGGAAACACGGCGAGACTTACCATTTTGTCCTTCCCTGTCCAAGGCAAACATTATTGATTTAAGCATGGGCAAGTATAAAACATTCAGGAGGCAAGCATATGCAAACAGGAGGGTCATTTTAACATGATCGTTCAGGTGTTTAGTTGTTCTTGATGCGATGCAGTGACTCGCACGCGGATAGCCGCTAAGCGAGGATGACTTATCTATATGAACATGATGTCGCTGGCATAGCCATAAAGGACCAATTTTAGTCTCTAACGAGAATGGGGTGCAGCGAGAATACAGGATGCGCTCCACACCATTCCGTCTTTGCACAGGATGACTAAACAGGAGGGTTACCAATTTTAGTCTCTAACGCGAATGGGGTGCAGCGAGAGTACAGGATGCGCTCCACACCATTCCGTCTTTGCACAGGATGACTAAACAGTAGAATTCCATCCGGATCGGGTCGGCCCCAGTGCCCCAGTGACCGCCCGTGGAACATGCCTCGTTTCCGAGTTGTCCGCGACATGCAGGTCTGTATTCAGGTCTGGCTAGGCACAGGATCACGTTCAGGGTAGGACATATCATGTTCAATGTACAGGCATGATTGTCTACAGTATATATATCGATTGCCAGGCCAGTTGATTCAGTAGTTTGCTCCACGAGCTGTGTTTCAGTGATTTATTCTTTCAGGGTGCAAATTCCCTGGTTCGGGAATTGCCTTGGTGACCTAATGGTCCCGGATACTTGCAGGTTCATTCAGGCACAGAACGACTACGTAGTAGTCTCCCGGGGTTTGGATGAAAACACGGTAACATTCAAACAGACAGGCATGCGTTTCTAAGGAACATAAGCAGGCACGTATGCTCGGACCCGAAGGTAAGCCGAGAGATGAAACCGTTCAGGGACTTAGCATGCGAGGGTCTGAATATAAGCAGTATTTCATTTTCCATGTTCTAGCAAGCAATACAAGTTAGGATTATTCCCTTAGCTAGGTGCATTGGATTTATTAGCATGCAGGGGTGAATCACCTAGCGACTAGCATGAATATTCCAGATTTTATGTGTGCTGGCTAAGCAAAGACAAGTTCACCGTAGCCACCCACCTTAGCGATGATTCGCCTCGGTAGAGCGATACGTCTGAGCGAGCCTCTGAAAGTCCAAGCCGGATTCCTGTAGGGACAAGTCTGGATATCCTTTGCTTCTTGATTGAGGCAAAGCAGGTCGGGACAGCTGCACGATTGCCGATTGAGACGGCAGTCCGCTTGAGCGGAACAGGGTGTCACACCAGCACTAGAGCACCGGATCCCATCAGAACTCCGCAGTTAAGCGTGCTTGGGCGAGAGTAGTACTAGGATGGGTGACCTCCTGGGAAGTCCTCGTGTTGCACCCCTTTTTGCGATTTTGGCAGTATAGTAGAGTCATCTTCTTCTTGCTCGTAATTATTTTTCTCCGTCTTCCGGTTATTACTACTATTGTTATTATTACTATTGTTATAATTATAACTATAACTATAACTATAATTATTATTATTATTATTATATTATTATTATTATTATTATGAAGAAGAAGAAGAAGAAGAAGAAATAACAATAATAACGGAGATGGCGGGGAGAAGAACAAGAGAGCGTGGGGCCCGCAAGAGACGGCCGATGGAGCGGAGGGGAGGGGATTAGGCATAAAGAGGAAGGAAAACATAAGTTAAACGGGTGCGATCATACCAGCACTAGAGCACCGGATCCCATCAGAACTCCGCAGTTAAGCGTGCTTGGGCGAGAGTAGTACTAGGATGGGTGACCTCCTGGGAAGTCCTCGTGTTGCACCCCTTTTTGCGATTTTGGCAGTATAGAAGAGTCATCTTCTTCTTGCTCGTAATTATTTTTCTCCGTCTTCCGGTTATTACTACTATTGTTATTATTACTATTGTTATAATTATAACTATAACTATAATTATTATTATTATTATTATATTATTATTATTATTATTATGAAGAAGAAGAAGAAGAAGAAGAAATAACAATAATAACGGAGATGGCGGGGAGAAGAACAAGAGAGCGTGGGGCCCGCAAGAGACGGCCGATGGAGCGGAGGGGAGGGGATTAGGCATAAAGAGGAAGGAAAACATAAGTTAAACGGGTGCGATCATACCAGCACTAGAGCACCGGATTCCATCAGAACTCCGCAGTTAAGCGTGCTTGGGCGAGAGTAGTACTAGGATGGGTGACCTCCTGGGAAGTCCTCGTGTTGCACCCCTTTTTGCGATTTTGGCAGTATAGTAGAGTCATCTTCTTCTTGCTCGTAATTATTTTTCTCCGTCTTCCGGTTATTACTACTATTGTTATTATTACTATTGTTATAATTATAACTATAACTATAACTATAATAATTATTATTATTATTATATTATTATTATTATTATTATTATTATGAAGAAGAAGAAGAAGAAGAAGAAGAAATAACAATAATAACGGAGATGGCGGGGAGAAGAACAAGAGAGCGTGGGGCCCGCAAGAGACGGCCGATGGAGCGGAGGGGAGGGGATTAGGCATAAAGAGGAAGGAAAACATAAGTTAAACGGGTGCGATCATACCAGCACTAGAGCACCGGATCCCATCAGAACTCCGCAGTTAAGCGTGCTTGGGCGAGAGTAGTACTAGGATGGGTGACCTCCTGGGAAGTCCTCGTGTTGCACCCCTTTTTGCGATTTTGGCAGTATAGTAGAGTCATCTTCTTCTTGCTCGTAATTATTTTTCTCCGTCTTCCGGTTATTACTACTATTGTTATTATTACTATTGTTATAATTATAACTATAACTATAACTATAATTATTATTATTATTATTATATTATTATTATTATTATTATTATTATGAAGAAGAAGAAGAAGAAGAAGAAATAACAATAATAACGGAGATGGCGGGGAGAAGAACAAGAGAGCGTGGGGCCCGCAAGAGACGGCCGATGGAGCGGATGGGAGGGGATTAGGCATAAAGAGGAAGGAAAACATAAGTTAAACGGGTGCGATCATACCAGCACTAGAGCACCGGATCCCATCAGAACTCCGCAGTTAAGCGTGCTTGGGCGAGAGTAGTACTAGGATGGGTGACCTCCTGGGAAGTCCTCGTGTTGCACCCCTTTTTGCGATTTTGGCAGTATAGTAGAGTCATCTTCTTCTTGCTCGTAATTATTTTTCTCCGTCTTCCGGTTATTACTACTATTGTTATTATTACTATTGTTATAATTATAACTATAACTATAACTATAATTATTATTATTATTATTATATTATTATTATTATTATTATGAAGAAGAAGAAGAAGAAGAAGAAATAACAATAATAACGGAGATGGCGGGGAGAAGAACAAGAGAGCGTGGGGCCCGCAAGAGACGGCCGATGGAGCGGAGGGGAGGGGATTAGGCATAAAGAGGAAGGAAAACATAAGTTAAACGGGTGCGATCATACCAGCACTAGAGCACCGGATCCCATCAGAACTCCGCAGTTAAGCGTGCTTGGGCGAGAGTAGTACTAGGATGGGTGACCTCCTGGGAAGTCCTCGTGTTGCACCCCTTTTTGCGATTTTGGCAGTATAGTAGAGTCATCTTCTTCTTGCTCGTAATTATTTTTCTCCGTCTTCTGGTTATTACTACTATTGTTATTATTACTATTGTTATAATTATAACTATAACTATAATTAATATTATTATTATTATATTATTATTATTATTATTATGAAGAAGAAGAAGAAGAAGAAGAAATAACAATAATAACGGAGATGGCGGGGAGAAGAACAAGAGAGCGTGGGGCCCGCAAGAGACGGCCGATGGAGCGGAGGGGAGGGGATTAGGCATAAAGAGGAAGGAAAACATAAGTTAAACGGGTGCGATCACACCAGCACTAGAGCACCGGATCCCATTAGAACTCCGCAGTTAAGCGTGCTTGGGCGAGAGTAGTACTAGGATGGGTGACCTCCTGGGAAGTCCTCGTGTTGCACCCCTTTTTGCGATTTTGGCAGTATAGTAGAGTCATCTTCTTCTTGCTCGTAATTATTTTTCTCCGTCTTCCGGTTATTACTACTATTGTTATTATTACTATTGTTATAATTATAACTATAACTATAACTATAATTATTATTATTATTATTATATTATTATTATTATTATTATTATTATTATGAAGAAGAAGAAGAAGAAGAAGAAATAACAATAATAACGGAGATGGCGGGGAGAAGAACAAGAGAGCGTGGGGCCCGCAAGAGACGGCCGATGGAGCGGAGGGGAGGGGATTAGGCATAAAGAGGAAGGAAAACATAAGTTAAACGGGTGCGATCATACCAGCACTAGAGCACCGGATCCCATCAGAACTCCGCAGTTAAGCGTGCTTGGGCGAGAGTAGTACTAGGATGGGTGACCTCCTGGGAAGTCCTCGTGTTGCACCCCTTTTTGCGATTTTGGCAGTATAGTAGAGTCATCTTCTTCTTGCTCGTAATTATTTTTCTCCGTCTTCCGGTTATTACTACTATTGTTATTATTACTATTGTTATAATTATAACTATAACTATAACTATAATTATTATTATTATTATTATATTATTATTATTATTATTATGAAGAAGAAGAAGAAGAAGAAGAAGAAGAAGAAATAACAATAATAACGGAGATGGCGGGGAGAAGAACAAGAGAGCGTGGGGCCCGCAAGAGACGGCCGATGGAGCGGAGGGGAGGGGATTAGGCATAAAGAGGAAGGAAAACATAAGTTAAACGGGTGCGATCATACCAGCACTAGAGCACCGGATCCCATCAGAACTCCGCAGTTAAGCGTGCTTGGGCGAGAGTAGTACTAGGATGGGTGACCTCCTGGGAAGTCCTCGTGTTGCACCCCTTTTTACGATTTTGGCAGTATAGTAGAGTCATCTTCTTCTTGCTCGTAATTATTTTTCTCCGTCTTCCGGTTATTACTACTATTGTTATTATTACTATTGTTATAATTATAACTATAACTATAATAATTATTATTATTATTATTATATTATTATTATTATTATTATTATGAAGAAGAAGAAGAAGAAGAAGAAATAACAATAATAACGGAGATGGCGGGGAGAAGAACAAGAGAGCGTGGGGCCCGCAAGAGACGGCCGATGGAGCGGAGGGGAGGGGATTAGGCATAAAGAGGAAGGAAAACATAAGTTAAACGGGTGCGATCATATCAGCACTAGAGCACCGGATCCCATCAGAACTCCGCAGTTAAGCGTGCTTGGGCGAGAGTAGTACTAGGATGGGTGACCTCCTGGGAAGTCTTCGTGTTGCACCCCTTTTTGCGATTTTGGCAGTATAGTAGAGTCATCTTCTTCTTGCTCGTAATTATTTTTCTCCGTCTTCCGGTTATTACTACTATTGTTATTATTACTATTGTTATAATTATAACTATAACTATAACTATAATTATTATTATTATTATTATATTATTATTATTATTATTATGAAGAAGAAGAAGAAGAAGAAGAAATAACAATAATAACGGAGATGGCGGGGAGAAGAACAAGAGAGCGTGGGGCCCGCAAGAGACGGCCGATGGAGCGGAGGGGAGGGGATTAGGCATAAAGAGGAAGGAAAACATAAGTTAAACGGGTGCGATCATACCAGCACTAGAGCACCGGATCCCATCAGAACTCCGCAGTTAAGCGTGCTTGGGCGAGAGTAGTACTAGGATGGGTGACCTCCTGGGAAGTCCTCGTGTTGCACCCCTTTTTGCGATTTTGGCAGTATAGTAGAGTCATCTTCTTCTTGCTCGTAATTATTTTTCTCCGTCTTCCGGTTATTACTACTATTGTTATTATTACTATTGTTATAATTATAACTATAACTATAACTATAATTATTATTATTATTATTATTATATTATTATTATTATTATTATGAAGAAGAAGAAGAAGAAGAAGAAATAACAATAATAACGGAGATGGCGGGGAGAAGAACAAGAGAGCGTGGGGCCCGCAAGAGACGGCCGATGGAGCGGAGGGGAGGGGATTAGGCATAAAGAGGAAGGAAAACATAAGTTAAACGGGTGCGATCATACCAGCACTAGTGTCACGCCCCGGACCCGCCCGGGCCACCGCTCAGCCCTGCCCCGCCCCTAAGGCCGGGATTTGAGCGAACCGGGCACGAATCACCGTGCCTCGGCGCGCCGGACGCGAATCACCGCGCCCGTCCCGCGGGTGCGAGGGAGGAAAGGGAGCTATGCGAATGGCCCGGTCGAGCCTTCGGGGGACGTGATGCCGCACGGGCCTGGGGTTGCGCCCGTGCAAGGCCATATCGTTTAAGTTCAGAGTTGGCTATCATCGCATCAATCGAGTAAGCAGCGGAAAGGGACTTGTTGCAATGCAATGCATTAGCCAACTGAGTGTTCGGGACAATCGAGGCAACTTGGGTTCCTTTAGCAAAGGCACACGTTCGTTCCATACATTATGCCCCCTTATACGATAGCATTCTCGGGGCAACAATCGAAACCAGAATTCCGGGTCTTCGGGACTGTGGCACGCCTATCGCTCGCTCGGACGATCCAGTACCTGCACAAGCAAGTAAACTGTTGGGGGGTCAGCACTTTATACAAGTACTGGTGAGATAAATCAACTGAACAGAAACAAGCATTCACTCAAACAGGCACTAAGTAATCATGTTATAAAACATTACATTACTAGTGATCTTTCTAGTTTTACCTAGGTTCGTTTGATGCAGTTCTAGCAGAGTCAGATTACTTGTTTGGAAACATGTTTGGAAACAGAGTTTCATATACTAAGCAGGCAAGCAATCCGTTCATGTTCCAGGGTGTGCGCAGCGTGTCTCGTGCGACTCCAGGGTCTGATGCAAAGCTAGACACACAATGCACATTCTTAGGGGCAGTCCTCTATCCAAGCCAACACAATGACTTATCTATATGCTTGGCGGTCCCCGAGTATCTCAGGATCGGCAGCGGTTAGTCCAGCATACCAATGACTCTTTTATCTGATGCTAATGGCAGCTGTGACTCATGGTTGCTTTCCACTATCTCTGTAGCAGCCGTGACACATGCAGTTCAGCTCTGCACCAAAAGCCATTGTCCGACCGCGTGCGAATGCATGGAACACTATCAACAAACTCTTAGTATGCAGACGAGACGAACCATCTATAAACAATCTTTGTTGCGGGGCAAGCCGACTTATCACTTGAACACATTCAGGCACAGTATGGTTCTCTCGAAGCATAGACGATAGTGAACATGTTCATGCACTCTAAGCAAGCGATCTGGATTCTCGTTTAGCAGACTTATTGTTTCAAGACAGCTAGGTGAGTTCGTTCATTAACATGCAAGACAGGTTCTATCATTCTCTTAAGAAAACATTGCAAGCAAAAACTCAGGTTATTATTAAGGCGTGCAAGAATCAGAGAACGAAGTTCTGCCCACTCACCTTGATACATAACGCCGGCGCGGAGCGGGGCGTTACATACTTACCCACCAACAAAAAGTTTCGTCCTCGAAACTTCAAGGATAAACTTCTCGATATCCCGAGTAGCGATAGTGCCGTCCCTCGCCGTACTCAACCGAAACAATCAAGCAATTCAAGTTCAGGAAACTTTTGCACTTTGAGAATATCTATGGACTTATTGTATGGAACGCTCTTTGCAAAACCATATCGATCTCAGAGTCATAGCCAGAAGATCGATTCTGCTCTGATACCATTCTGTCACGCCCCGGACCCGCCCGGGCCGCCGCTCCGCCCTGCCCCGCCCCTAAGGCCGGGATTTGAGCGAACCGGGCACGAATCACCGTGCCTCGGCGCGCCGGACGCGAATCACCGCGCCCGTCCCGCGGGTGCGAGGGAGGAAAGGGAGCTATGCGAATGGCCCGGTCGAGCCTTCGGGGGACGTGATGCCGCACGGGCCTGGGGTTGCGCCCGTGCAAGGCCATATCGTTTAAGTTCAGAGTTGGCTATCATCGCATCAATCGAGTAAGCAGCGGAAAGGGACTTGTTGCAATGCAATGCATTAGCCAACTGAGTGTTCGGGACAATCGAGGCAACTTGGGTTCCTTTAGCAAAGGCACACGTTCGTTCCATACATTATGCCCCCTTATACGATAGCATTCTCGGGGCAACAATCGAAACCAGAATTCCGGGTCTTCGGGACTGTGGCACGCCTATCGCTCGCTCGGACGATCCAGTACCTGCACAAGCAAGTAAACTGTTGGGGGGTCAGCACTTTATACAAGTACTGGTGAGATAAATCAACTGAACAGAAACAAGCATTCACTCAAACAGGCACTAAGTAATCATGTTATAAAACATTACATTACTAGTGATCTTTCTAGTTTTACCTAGGTTCGTTTGATGCAGTTCTAGCAGAGTCAGATTACTTGTTTGGAAACATGTTTGGAAACAGAGTTTCATATACTAAGCAGGCAAGCAATCCGTTCATGTTCCAGGGTGTGCGCAGCGTGTCTCGTGCGACTCCAGGGTCTGATGCAAAGCTAGACACACAATGCACATTCTTAGGGGCAGTCCTCTATCCAAGCCAACACAATGACTTATCTATATGCTTGGCGGTCCCCGAGTATCTCAGGATCGGCAGCGGTTAGTCCAGCATACCAATGACTCTTTTATCTGATGCTAATGGCAGCTGTGACTCATGGTTGCTTTCCACTATCTCTGTAGCAGCCGTGACACATGCAGTTCAGCTCTGCACCAAAAGCCATTGTCCGACCGCGTGCGAATGCATGGAACACTATCAACAAACTCTTAGTATGCAGACGAGACGAACCATCTATAAACAATCTTTGTTGCGGGGCAAGCCGACTTATCACTTGAACACATTCAGGCACAGTATGGTTCTCTCGAAGCATAGACGATAGTGAACATGTTCATGCACTCTAAGCAAGCGATCTGGATTCTCGTTTAGCAGACTTATTGTTTCAAGACAGCTAGGTGAGTTCGTTCATTAACATGCAAGGCAGGTTCTATCATTCTCTTAAGAAAACATTGCAAGCAAAAACTCAGGTTATTATTAAGGCGTGCAAGAATCAGAGAATGAAGTTCTGCCCACTCACCTTGATACATAACGCCGGCGCGGAGCGGGGCGTTACAACTAGAGCACCGGATCCCATCAGAACTCCGCAGTTAAGCGTGCTTGGGCGAGAGTAGTACTAGGATGGGTGACCTCCTGGGAAGTCCTCGTGTTGCACCCCTTTTTGCGATTTTGGCAGTATAGTAGAGTCATCTTCTTCTTGCTCGTAATTATTTTTCTCCGTCTTCCGGTTATTACTACTATTGTTATTATTACTATTGTTATAATTATAACTATAACTATAACTATAATTATTATTATTATTATTATATTATTATTATTATTATTATGAAGAAGAAGAAGAAGAAGAAGAAATAACAATAATAACGGAGATGGCGGGGAGAAGAACAAGAGAGCGTGGGGCCCGCAAGAGACGGCCGATGGAGCGGAGGGGAGGGGATTAGGCATAAAGAGGAAGGAAAACATAAGTTAAACGGGTGCGATCATACCAGCACTAGAGCACCGGATCCCATCAGAACTCCGTAGTTAAGCGTGCTTGGGCGAGAGTAGTACTAGGATGGGTGACCTCTTGGGAAGTCCTCGTGTTGCACCCCTTTTTGCGATTTTGGCAGTATAGTAGAGTCATCTTCTTCTTGCTCGTAATTATTTTTCTCCGTCTTCCGGTTATTACTACTATTGTTATTATTACTATTGTTATAATTATAACTATAACTATAACTATAATAATTATTATTATTATTATTATATTATTATTATTATTATTATTATTATGAAGAAGAAGAAGAAGAAGAAGAAATAACAATAATAACGGAGATGGCGGGGAGAAGAACAAGAGAGCGTGGGGCCCGCAAGAGACGGCCGATGGAGCGGAGGGGAGGGGATTAGGCATAAAGAGGAAGGAAAACATAAGTTAAACGGGTGCGATCATACCAGCACTAGAGCACCGGATCCCATCAGAACTCCGCAGTTAAGCGTGCTTGGGCGAGAGTAGTACTAGGATGGGTGACCTCCTGGGAAGTCCTCGTGTTGCACCCCTTTTTGCGATTTTGGCAGTATAGTAGAGTCATCTTCTTCTTGCTCGTAATTATTTTTCTCCGTCTTCCGGTTATTACTACTATTGTTATTATTACTATTGTTATAATTATAACTATAACTATAACTATAATTATTATTATTATTATTATATTATTATTATTATTATTATGAAGAAGAAGAAGAAGAAGAAGAAGAAATAACAATAATAACGGAGATGGCGGGGAGAAGAACAAGAGAGCGTGGGGCCCGCAAGAGACGGCCGATGGAGCGGAGGGGAGGGGATTAGGCATAAAGAGGAAGGAAAACATAAGTTAAACGGGTGCGATCATACCAGCACTAGAGCACCGGATCCCATCAGAACTCCGCAGTTAAGCGTGCTTGGGCGAGAGTAGTACTAGGATGGGTGACCTCCTGGGAAGTCCTCGTGTTGCACCCCTTTTTGCG
Source organism: Iris macrosiphon (assembly GCA_036927795.1). Lineage (NCBI taxonomy): Eukaryota > Viridiplantae > Streptophyta > Magnoliopsida > Asparagales > Iridaceae > Iris > Iris macrosiphon. The sequence continues at coordinate 74,770 of JAYESA010000781.1, forward strand.
ATTTTGGCAGTATAGTAGAGTCATCTTCTTCTTGCTCGTAATTATTTTTCTCCGTCTTCCGGTTATTACTACTATTGTTATTATTACTATTGTTATAATTATAACTATAACTATAACTATAATTATTATTATTATTATTATTATATTATTATTATTATTATTATGAAGAAGAAGAAGAAGAAGAAGAAGAAATAACAATAATAACGGAGATGGCGGGGAGAAGAACAAGAGAGCGTGGGGCCCGCAAGAGACGGCCGATGGAGCGGAGGGGAGGGGATTAGGCATAAAGAGGAAGGAAAACATAAGTTAAACGGGTGCGATCATACCAGCACTAGAGCACCGGATCCCATCAGAACTCCGCAGTTAAGCGTGCTTGGGCGAGAGTAGTACTAGGATGGGTGACCTCCTGGGAAGTCCTCGTGTTGCACCCCTTTTTGCGATTTTGGCAGTATAGTAGAGTCATCTTCTTCTTGCTCGTAATTATTTTTCTCCGTCTTCCGGTTATTACTACTATTGTTATTATTACTATTGTTATAATTATAACTATAACTATAACTATAATTATTATTATTATTATTATATTATTATTATTATTATTATGAAGAAGAAGAAGAAGAAGAAGAAATAACAATAATAACGGAGATGGCGGGGAGAAGAACAAGAGAGCGTGGGGCCCGCAAGAGACGGCCGATGGAGCGGAGGGGAGGGGATTAGGCATAAAGAGGAAGGAAAACATAAGTTAAACGGGTGCGATCATACCAGCACTAGAGCACCGGATCCCATCAGAACTCCGCAGTTAAGCGTGCTTGGGCGAGAGTAGTACTAGGATGGGTGACCTCCTGGGAAGTCCTCGTGTTGCACCCCTTTTTGCGATTTTGGCAGTATAGTAGAGTCATCTTCTTCTTGCTCATAATTATTTTTCTCCGTCTTCCGGTTATTACTACTATTGTTATTATTACTATTGTTATAATTATAACTATAACTATAACTATAATTATTATTATTATTATTATATTATTATTATTATTATTATGAAGAAGAAGAAGAAGAAGAAGAAATAACAATAATAACGGAGATGGCGGGGAGAAGAACAAGAGAGCGTGGGGCCCGCAAGAGACGGCCGATGGAGCGGAGGGGAGGGGATTAGGCATAAAGAGGAAGGAAAACATAAGTTAAACGGGTGCGATCATACCAGCACTAGAGCACCGGATCCCATCAGAACTCCGCAGTTAAGCGTGCTTGGGCGAGAGTAGTACTAGGATGGGTGACCTCCTGGGAAGTCCTCGTGTTGCACCCCTTTTTGCGATTTTGGCAGTATAGTAGAGTCATCTTCTTCTTGCTCGTAATTATTTTTCTCCGTCTTCCGGTTATTACTACTATTGTTATTATTACTATTGTTATAATTATAACTATAACTATAATTATTATTATTATTATATTATTATTATTATTATTATGAAGAAGAAGAAGAAGAAGAAGAAGAAGAAGAAATAACAATAATAACGGAGATGGCAGGGAGAAGAACAAGAGAGCGTGGGGCCCGCAAGAGACGGCCGATGGAGCGGAGGGGAGGGGATTAGGCATAAAGAGGAAGGAAAACATAAGTTAAACGGGTGCGATCATACCAGCACTAGAGCACCGGATCCCATCAGAACTCCGCAGTTAAGCGTGCTTGGGCGAGAGTAGTACTAGGATGGGTGACCTCCTGGGAAGTCCTCGTGTTGCACCCCTTTTTGCGATTTTGGCAGTATAGTAGAGTCATCTTCTTCTTGCTCGTAATTATTTTTCTCCGTCTTCCGGTTATTACTACTATTGTTATTATTACTATTGTTATAATTATAACTATAACTATAACTATAATTATTATTATTATTATTATATTATTATTATTATTATTATGAAGAAGAAGAAGAAGAAATAACAATAATAACGGAGATGGCGGGGAGAAGAACAAGAGAGCGTGGGGCCCGCAAGAGACGGCCGATGGAGCGGAGGGGAGGGGATTAGGCATAAAGAGGAAGGAAAACATAAGTTAAACGGGTGCGATCATACCAGCACTAGAGCACCGGATCCCATCAGAACTCCGCAGTTAAGCGTGCTTGGGCGAGAGTAGTACTAGGATGGGTGACCTCCTGGGAAGTCCTCGTGTTGCACCCCTTTTTGCGATTTTGGCAGTATAGTAGAGTCATCTTCTTCTTGCTCGTAATTATTTTTCTCCGTCTTCCGGTTATTACTACTATTGTTATTATTACTATTGTTATAATTATAACTATAACTATAACTATAATAATTATTATTATTATTATTATATTATTATTATTATTATTATTATTATGAAGAAGAAGAAGAAGAAGAAGAAATAACAATAATAACGGAGATGGCGGGGAGAAGAACAAGAGAGCGTGGGGCCCGCAAGAGACGGCCGATGGAGCGGAGGGGAGGGGATTAGGCATAAAGAGGAAGGAAAACATAAGTTAAACGGGTGCGATCATACCAGCACTAGAGCACCGGATCCCATCAGAACTCCGCAGTTAAGCGTGCTTGGGCGAGAGTAGTACTAGGATGGGTGACCTCCTGGGAAGTCCTCGTGTTGCACCCCTTTTTGCGATTTTGGCAGTATAGTAGAGTCATCTTCTTCTTGCTCGTAATTATTTTTCTCCGTCTTCCGGTTATTACTACTATTGTTATTATTACTATTGTTATAATTATAACTATAACTATAACTATAATTATTATTATTATTATTATATTATTATTATTATTATTATGAAGAAGAAGAAGAAGAAGAAGAAGAAATAACAATAATAACGGAGATGGCGGGGAGAAGAACAAGAGAGCGTGGGGCCCGCAAGAGACGGCCGATGGAGCGGAGGGGAGGGGATTAGGCATAAAGAGGAAGGAAAACATAAGTTAAACGGGTGCGATCATACCAGCACTAGAGCACCGGATCCCATCAGATCTCCGCAGTTAAGCGTGCTTGGGCGTGAGTAGTACTAGGATGGGTGACCTCCTGGGAAGTCCTCGTGTTGCACCCCTTTTTGCGATTTTGGCAGTATAGTAGAGTCATCTTCTTCTTGCTCGTAATTATTTTTCTCCGTCTTCCGGTTATTACTACTATTGTTATTATTACTATTGTTATAATTATAACTATAACTATAACTATTATTATTATTATTATTATTATATTATTATTATTATTATTATGAAGAAGAAGAAGAAGAAGAAGAAGAAATAACAATAATAACGGAGATGGCGGGGAGAAGAACAAGAGAGCGTGGGGCCCGCAAGAGACGGCCGATGGAGCGGAGGGGAGGGGATTAGGCATAAAGAGGAAGGAAAACATAAGTTAAACGGGTGCGATCATACCAGCACTAGAGCACCGGATCCCATCAGAACTCCGCAGTTAAGCGTGCTTGGGCGAGAGTAGTACTAGGATGGGTGACCTCCTGGGAAGTCCTCGTGTTGCACCCCTTTTTGCGATTTTGGCAGTATAGTAGAGTCATCTTCTTCTTGCTCGTAATTATTTTTCTCCGTCTTCCGGTTATTACTACTATTGTTATTATTACTATTGTTATAATTATAACTATAACTATAACTATAATTATTATTATTATTATTATATTATTATTATTATTATTATGAAGAAGAAGAAGAAGAAGAAGAAGAAGAAATAACAATAATAACGGAGATGGCGGGGAGAAGAACAAGAGAGCGTGGGGCCCGCAAGAGACGGCCGATGGAGCGGAGGGGAGGGGATTAGGCATAAAGAGGAAGGAAAACATAAGTTAAACGGGTGCGATCATACCAGCACTAGAGCACCGGATCCCATCAGAACTCCGCAGTTAAGCGTGCTTGGGCGAGAGTAGTACTAGGATGGGTGACCTCCTGGGAAGTCCTCGTGTTGCACCCCTTTTTGCGATTTTGGCAGTATAGTAGAGTCATCTTCTTCTTGCTCGTAATTATTTTTCTCCGTCTTCCGGTTATTACTACTATTGTTATTATTACTATTGTTATAATTATAACTATAACTATAACTATAATTATTATTATTATTATATTATTATTATTATTATTATGAAGAAGAAGAAGAAGAAGAAGAAATAACAATAATAACGGAGATGGCGGGGAGAAGAACAAGAGAGCGTGGGGCCCGCAAGAGACGGCCGATGGAGCGGAGGGGAGGGGATTAGGCATAAAGAGGAAGGAAAACATAAGTTAAACGGGTGCGATCATACCAGCACTAGAGCACCGGATCCCATCAGAACTCCGCAGTTAAGCGTGCTTGGGCGAGAGTAGTACTAGGATGGGTGACCTCCTGGGAAGTCCTCGTGTTGCACCCCTTTTTGCGATTTTGGCAGTATAGTAGAGTCATCTTCTTCTTGCTCGTAATTATTTTTCTCCGTCTTCCGGTTATTACTACTATTGTTATTATTACTATTGTTATAATTATAACTATAACTATAATTATTATTATTATTATTATATTATTATTATTATTATTATGAAGAAGAAGAAGAAGAAGAAGAAGAAATAACAATAATAACGGAGATGGCAGGGAGAAGAACAAGAGAGCGTGGGGCCCGCAAGAGACGGCCGATGGAGCGGAGGGGAGGGGATTAGGCATAAAGAGGAAGGAAAACATAAGTTAAACGGGTGCGATCATACCAGCACTAGAGCACCGGATCCCATCAGAACTCCGCAGTTAAGCGTGCTTGGGCGAGAGTAGTACTAGGATGGGTGACCTCCTGGGAAGTCCTCGTGTTGCACCCCTTTTTGCGATTTTGGCAGTATAGTAGAGTCATCTTCTTCTTGCTCGTAATTATTTTTCTCCGTCTTCCGGTTATTACTACTATTGTTATTATTACTATTGTTATAATTATAACTATAACTATAACTATAATTATTATTATTATTATTATATTATTATTATTATTATTATGAAGAAGAAGAAGAAGAAGAAGAAATAACAATAATAACGGAGATGGCGGGGAGAAGAACAAGAGAGCGTGGGGCCCGCAAGAGACGGCCGATGGAGCGGAGGGGAGGGGATTAGGCATAAAGAGGAAGGAAAACATAAGTTAAACGGGTGCGATCATACCAGCACTAGAGCACCGGATCCCATCAGAACTCCGCAGTTAAGCGTGCTTGGGCGAGAGTAGTACTAGGATGGGTGACCTCCTGGGAAGTCCTCGTGTTGCACCCCTTTTTGCGATTTTGGCAGTATAGTAGAGTCATCTTCTTCTTGCTCGTAATTATTTTTCTCCGTCTTCCGGTTATTACTACTATTGTTATTATTACTATTGTTATAATTATAACTATAACTATAACTATAATTATTATTATTATTATTATTATTATTATGAAGAAGAAGAAGAAGAAGAAGAAATAACAATAATAACGGAGATGGCGGGGAGAAGAACAAGAGAGCGTGGGGCCCGCAAGAGACGGCCGATGGAGCGGAGGGGAGGGGATTAGGCATAAAGAGGAAGGAAAACATAAGTTAAACGAGTGCGATCATACCAGCACTAGAGCACCGGATCCCATCAGAACTCCGCAGTTAAGCGTGCTTGGGCGAGAGTAGTACTAGGATGGGTGACCTCCTGGGAAGTCCTCGTGTTGCACCCCTTTTTGCGATTTTGGCAGTATAGTAGAGTCATCTTCTTCTTGCTCGTAATTATTTTTCTCCGTCTTCCGGTTATTACTACTATTGTTATTATTACTATTGTTATAATTATAACTATAACTATAACTATAATTATTATTATTATTATTATATTATTATTATTATTATTATGAAGAAGAAGAAGAAGAAGAAGAAATAACAATAATAACGGAGATGGCGGGGAGAAGAACAAGAGAGCGTGGGGCCCGCAAGAGACGGCCGATGGAGCGGAGGGGAGGGGATTAGGCATAAAGAGGAAGGAAAACATAAGTTAAACGGGTGCGATCATACCAGCACTAGAGCACCGGATCCCATCAGAACTCCGCAGTTAAGCGTGCTTGGGCGAGAGTAGTACTAGGATGGGTGACCTCCTGGGAAGTCCTCGTGTTGCACCCCTTTTTGCGATTTTGGCAGTATAGTAGAGTCATCTTCTTCTTGCTCGTAATTATTTTTCTCCGTCTTCCGGTTATTACTACTATTGTTATTATTACTATTGTTATAATTATAACTATAACTATAATTATTATTATTATTATTATATTTTTATTATTATTATTATGAAGAAGAAGAAGAAGAAGAAGAAGAAGAAATAACAATAATAACGGAGATGGCAGGGAGAAGAACAAGAGAGCGTGGGGCCCGCAAGAGACGGCCGATGGAGCGGAGGGGAGGGGATTAGGCATAAAGAGGAAGGAAAACATAAGTTAAACGGGTGCGATCATACCAGCACTAGAGCACCGGATCCCATCAGAACTCCGCAGTGAAGCGTGCTTGGGCGAGAGTAGTACTAGGATGGGTGACCTCCTGGGAAGTCCTCGTGTTGCACCCCTTTTTGCGATTTTGGCAGTATAGTAGAGTCATCTTCTTCTTGCTCGTAATTATTTTTCTCCGTCTTCCGGTTATTACTACTATTGTTATTATTACTATTGTTATAATTATAACTATAACTATAACTATAATTATTATTATTATTATTATATTATTATTATTATTATTATGAAGAAGAAGAAGAAGAAGAAGAAATAACAATAATAACGGAGATGGCGGGGAGAAGAACAAGAGAGCGTGGGGCCCGCAAGAGACGGCCGATGGAGCGGAGGGGAGGGGATTAGGCATAAAGAGGAAGGAAAACATAAGTTAAACGGGTGCGATCATACCAGCACTAGAGCACCGGATCCCATCAGAACTCCGCAGTTAAGCGTGCTTGGGCGAGAGTAGTACTAGGATGGGTGACCTCCTGGGAAGTCCTCGTGTTGCACCCCTTTTTGCGATTTTGGCAGTATAGTAGAGTCATCTTCTTCTTGCTCGTAATTATTTTTCTCCGTCTTCCGGTTATTACTACTATTGTTATTATTACTATTGTTATAATTATAACTATAACTATAATTATTATTATTATTATTATATTATTATTATTATTATTATGAAGAAGAAGAAGAAGAAGAAGAAGAAATAACAATAATAACGGAGATGGCGGGGAGAAGAACAAGAGAGCGTGGGGCCCGCAAGAGACGGCCGATGGAGCGGAGGGGAGGGGATTAGGCATAAAGAGGAAGGAAAACATAAGTTAAACGGGTGCGATCATACCAGCACTAGAGCACCGGATCCCATCAGAACTCCGCAGTTAAGCGTGCTTGGGCGAGAGTAGTACTAGGATGGGTGACCTCCTGGGAAGTCCTCGTGTTGCACCCCTTTTTGCGATTTTGGCAGTATAGTAGAGTCATCTTCTTCTTGCTCGTAATTATTTTTCTCCGTCTTCCGGTTATTACTACTATTGTTATTATTACTATTGTTATAATTATAACTATAACTATAATTATTATTATTATTATTATATTATTATTATATTATTATTATTATTATTATGAAGAAGAAGAAGAAGAAGAAGAAATAACAATAATAACGGAGATGGCGGGGAGAAGAACAAGAGAGCGTGGGGCCCGCAAGAGACGGCCGATGGAGCGGAGGGGAGGGGATTAGGCATAAAGAGGAAGGAAAACATAAGTTAAACGGGTGCGATCATACCAGCACTAGAGCACCGGATCCCATCAGAACTCCGCAGTTAAGCGTGCTTGGGCGAGAGTAGTACTAGGATGGGTGACCTCCTGGGAAGTCCTCGTGTTGCACCCCTTTTTGCGATTTTGGCAGTATAGTAGAGTCATCTTCTTCTTGCTCGTAATTATTTTTCTCCGTCTTCCGGTTATTACTACTATTGTTATTATTACTATTGTTATAATTATAACTATAACTATAACTATAATTATTATTATTATTATTATTATTATTATGAAGAAGAAGAAGAAGAAGAAGAAATAACAATAATAACGGAGATGGCGGGGAGAAGAACAAGAGAGCGTGGGGCCCGCAAGAGACGGCCGATGGAGCGGAGGGGAGGGGATTAGGCATAAAGAGGAAGGAAAACATAAGTTAAACGGGTGCGATCATACCAGCACTAGAGAACCGGATCCCATCAGAACTCCGCAGTTAAGCGTGCCTGGACGAGAGTAGTACTAGGATGGGTGACCTCCTGGGAAGTCCTCGTGTTGCACCCCTTTTTGCGATTTTGGCAGTATAGTAGAGTCATCTTCTTCTTGCTCGTAATTATTTTTCTCTGTCTTCCGGTTATTACTACTATTGTTATTATTACTATTGTTATAATTATAACTATAACTATAACTATAATAATTATTATTATTATTATATTATTATTATTATTATTATGAAGAAGAAGAAGAAGAAGAAATAACAATAATAACGGAGATGGCGGGGAGAAGAACAAGAGAGCGTGGGGCCCGCAAGAGACGGTCGATGGAGCGGAGGGGAGGGGATTAGGCATAAAGAGGAAGGAAAACATAAGTTAAACGGGTGCGATCATACCAGCACTAGAGCACCGGATCCCATCAGAACTCCGCAGTTAAGCGTGCTTGGGCGAGAGTAGTACTAGGATGGGTGACCTCCTGGGAAGTCCTCGTGTTGCACCCCTTTTTGCGATTTTGGCAGTATAGTAGAGTCATCTTCTTCTTGCTCGTAATTATTCTTTTCCGTCTTCCGGTTATTACTACTATTGTTATTATTACTATTGTTATAATTATAACTATAACTATAACTATAATTATTATTATTATTATTATATTATTATTATTATTATTATGAAGAAGAAGAAGAAGAAGAAGAAGAAGAAGATAACAATAATAACGGAGATGGCGGGGAGAAGAACAAGAGAGCGTGGGGCCCGCAAGAGACGGCCGATGGAGCGGAGGGGAGGGGATTAGGCATAAAGAGGAAGGAAAACATAAGTTAAACGGGTGCGATCATACCAGCACTAGAGCACCGGATCCCATCAGAACTCCGCAGTTAAGCGTGCTTGGGCGAGAGTAGTACTAGGATGGGTGACCTCCTGGGAAGTCCTCGTGTTGCACCCCTTTTTGCGATTTTGGCAGTATAGTAGAGTCATCTTCTTCTTGCTCGTAATTATTTTTCTCCGTCTTCCGGTTATTACTACTATTGTTATTATTACTATTGTTATAATTATAACTATAACTATAATTATTATTATTATTATTATATTATTATTATTATTATTATGAAGAAGAAGAAGAAGAAGAAGAAGAAATAACAATAATAACGGAGATGGCGGGGAGAAGAACAAGAGAGCGTGGGGCCCGCAAGAGACGGCCGATGGAGCGGAGGGGAGGGGATTAGGCATAAAGAGGAAGGAAAACATAAGTTAAACGGGTGCGATCATACCAGCACTAGAGCACCGGATCCCATCAGAACTCCGCAGTTAAGCGTGCTTGGGCGAGAGTAGTACTAGGATGGGTGACCTCCTGGGAAGTCCTCGTGTTGCACCCCTTTTTGCGATTTTGGCAGTATAGTAGAGTCATCTTCTTCTTGCTCGTAATTATTTTTCTCCGTCTTCCGGTTATTACTACTATTGTTATTATTACTATTGTTATAATTATAACTATAACTATAACTATAATTATTATTATTATTATTATATTATTATTATTATTATTATGAAGAAGAAGAAGAAGAAGAAGAAGAAATAACAATAATAACGGAGATGGCGGGGAGAAGAACAAGAGAGCGTGGGGCCCGCAAGAGACGGCCGATGGAGCGGAGGGGAGGGGATTAGGCATAAAGAGGAAGGAAAACATAAGTTAAACGGGTGCGATCATACCAGCAATAGAGCACCGGATCCCATCAGAACTCCGCAGTTAAGCGTGCTTGGGCGAGAGTAGTACTAGGATGGGTGACCTCCTGGGAAGTCCTCGTGTTGCACCCCTTTTTGCGATTTTGGCAGTATAGTAGAGTCATCTTCTTCTTGCTCGTAATTATTTTTCTCCGTCTTCCGGTTATTACTACTATTGTTATTATTACTATTGTTATAATTATAACTATAACTATAACTATAATTATTATTATTATTATTATATTATTATTATTATTATTATGAAGAAGAAGAAGAAGAAGAAGAAATAACAATAATAACGGAGATGGCGGGGAGAAGAACAAGAGAGCGTGGGGCCCGCAAGAGACGGCCGATGGAGCGGAGGGGAGGGGATTAGGCATAAAGAGGAAGGAAAACATAAGTTAAACGGGTGCGATCATACCAGCACTAGAGCACCGGATCCCATCAGAACTCCGCAGTGAAGCGTGCTTGGGCGAGAGTAGTACTAGGATGGGTGACCTCCTGGGAAGTCCTCGTGTTGCACCCCTTTTTGCGATTTTGGCAGTATAGTAGAGTCATCTTCTTCTTGCTCGTAATTATTTTTCTCCGTCTTCCGGTTATTACTACTATTGTTATTATTACTATTGTTATAATTATAACTATAACTATAACTATAATTATTATTATTATTATTATATTATTATTATTATTATTATGAAGAAGAAGAAGAAGAAGAAGAAATAACAATAATAACGGAGATGGCGGGGAGAAGAACAAGAGAGCGTGGGGCCCGCAAGAGACGGCCGATGGAGCGGAGGGGAGGGGATTAGGCATAAAGAGGAAGGAAAACATAAGTTAAACGGGTGCGATCATACCAGCACTAGAGCACCGGATCCCATCAGAACTCCGCAGTTAAGCGTGCTTGGGCGAGAGTAGTACTAGGATGGGTGACCTCCTGGGAAGTCCTCGTGTTGCACCCCTTTTTGCGATTTTGGCAGTATAGTAGAGTCATCTTCTTCTTGCTCGTAATTATTTTTCTCCGTCTTCCGGTTATTACTACTATTGTTATTATTACTATTGTTATAATTATAACTATAACTATAACTATAATTATTATTATTATTATTATATTATTATTATTATTATTATGAAGAAGAAGAAGAAGAAGAAGAAATAACAATAATAACGGAGATGGCGGGGAGAAGAACAAGAGAGCGTGGGGCCCGCAAGAGACGGCCGATGGAGCGGAGGGGAGGGGATTAGGCATAAAGAGGAAGGAAAACATAAGTTAAACGGGTGCGATCATACCAGCACTAGAGCACCGGATCCCATCAGAACTCCGCAGTTAAGCGTGCTTGGGCGAGAGTAGTACTAGGATGGGTGACCTCCTGGGAAGTCCTCGTGTTGCACCCCTTTTTGCGATTTTGGCAGTATAGTAGAGTCATCTTCTTCTTGCTCGTAATTATTTTTCTCCGTCTTCCGGTTATTACTACTATTGTTATTATTACTATTGTTATAATTATAACTATAACTATAACTATAATTATTATTATTATTATTATATTATTATTATTATTATTATGAAGAAGAAGAAGAAGAAGAAGAAATAACAATAATAACGGAGATGGCGGGGAGAAGAACAAGAGAGCGTGGGGCCCGCAAGAGACGGCCGATGGAGCGGAGGGGAGGGGATTAGGCATAAAGAGGAAGGAAAACATAAGTTAAACGGGTGCGATCATACCAGCACTAGAGCACCGGATCCCATCAGAACTCCGCAGTGAAGCGTGCTTGGGCGAGAGTAGTACTAGGATGGGTGACCTCCTGGGAAGTCCTCGTGTTGCACCCCTTTTTGCGATTTTGGCAGTATAGTAGAGTCATCTTCTTCTTGCTCGTAATTATTTTTCTCCGTCTTCCGGTTATTACTACTATTGTTATTATTACTATTGTTATAATTATAACTATAACTATAACTATAATTATTATTATTATTATTATATTATTATTATTATTATTATGAAGAAGAAGAAGAAGAAGAAGAAATAACAATAATAACGGAGATGGCGGGGAGAAGAACAAGAGAGCGTGGGGCCCGCAAGAGACGGCCGATGGAGCGGAGGGGAGGGGATTAGGCATAAAGAGGAAGGAAAACATAAGTTAAACGGGTGCGATCATACCAGCACTAGAGCACCGGATCCCATCAGAACTCCGCAGTTAAGCGTGCTTGGGCGAGAGTAGTACTAGGATGGGTGACCTCCTGGGAAGTCCTCGTGTTGCACCCCTTTTTGCGATTTTGGCAGTATAGTAGAGTCATCTTCTTCTTGCTCGTAATTATTTTTCTCCGTCTTCCGGTTATTACTACTATTGTTATTATTACTATTGTTATAATTATAACTATAACTATAACTATAATAATTATTATTATTATTATATTATTATTATTATTATTATGAAGAAGAAGAAGAAGAAGAAGAAATAACAATAATAACGGAGATGGCGGGGAGAAGAACAAGAGAGCGTGGGGCCCGCAAGAGACGGCCGATGGAGCGGAGGGGAGGGGATTAGGCATAAAGAGGAAGGAAAACATAAGTTAAACGGGTGCGATCATACCAGCACTAGAGCACCGGATCCCATCAGAACTCCGCAGTTAAGCGTGCTTGGGCGAGAGTAGTACTAGGATGGGTGACCTCCTGGGAAGTCCTCGTGTTGCACCCCTTTTTGCGATTTTGGCAGTATAGTAGAGTCATCTTCTTCTTGCTCGTAATTATTTTTCTCCGTCTTCCGGTTATTACTACTATTGTTATTATTACTATTGTTATAATTATAACTATAACTATAACTATAATAATTCTTATTATTATTATATTATTATTATTATTATTATGAAGAAGAAGAAGAAGAAGAAGAAATAACAATAATAACGGAGATGGCGGGGAGAAGAACAAGAGAGCGTGGGGCCCGCAAGAGACGGCCGATGGAGCGGAGGGGAGGGGATTAGGCATAAAGAGGAAGGAAAACATAAGTTAAACGGGTGCGATCATACCAGCACTAGAGCACCGGATCCCATCAGAACTCCGCAGTTAAGCGTGCTTGGGCGAGAGTAGTACTAGGATGGGTGACCTCCTGGGAAGTCCTCGTGTTGCACCCCTTTTTGCGATTTTGGCAGTATAGTAGAGTCATCTTCTTCTTGCTCGTAATTATTTTTCTCCGTCTTCCGGTTATTACTACTATTGTTATTATTACTATTGTTATAATTATAACTATAACTATAACTATAATTATTATTATTATTATTATTATATTATTATTATTATTATTATGAAGAAGAAGAAGAAGAAGAAGAAATAACAATAATAACGGAGATGGCGGGGAGAAGAACAAGAGAGCGTGGGGCCCGCAAGAGACGGCCGATGGAGCGGAGGGGAGGGGATTAGGCATAAAGAGGAAGGAAAACATAAGTTAAACGGGTGCGATCATACCAGCACTAGAGCACCGGATCCCATCAGAACTCCGCAGTTAAGCGTGCTTGGGCGAGAGTAGTACTAGGATGGGTGACCTCCTGGGAAGTCCTCGTGTTGCACCCCTTTTTGCGATTTTGGCAGTATAGTAAAGTCATCTTCTTCTTGCTCGTAATTATTTTTCTCCGTCTTCCGGTTATTACTACTATTGTTATTATTACTATTGTTATAATTATAACTATAACTATAACTATAATTATTATTATTATTATTATATTATTATTATTATTATTATTATGAAGAAGAAGAAGAAGAAGAAGAAGAAGAAATAACAATAATAACGGAGATGGCGGGGAGAAGAACAAGAGAGCGTGGGGCCCGCAAGAGACGGCCGATGGAGCGGAGGGGAGGGGATTAGGCATAAAGAGGAAGGAAAACATAAGTTAAACGGGTGCGATCATACCAGCACTAGAGCACCGGATCCCATCAGAACTCCGCAGTTAAGCGTGCTTGGGCGAGAGTAGTACTAGGATGGGTGACCTCCTGGGAAGTCCTCGTGTTGCACCCCTTTTTGCGATTTTGGCAGTATAGTAGAGTCATCTTCTTCTTGCTCGTAATTATTTTTCTCCGTCTTCCGATTATTACTACTATTGTTATTATTACTATTGTTATAATTATAACTATAACTATAACTATAATTATTATTATTATTATTATTATTATTATTATGAAGAAGAAGAAGAAGAAGAAGAAGAAATAACAATAATAACGGAGATGGCGGGGAGAAGAACAAGAGAGCGTGGGGCCCGCAAGAGACGGCCGATGGAGCGGAGGGGAGGGGATTAGGCATAAAGAGGAAGGAAAACATAAGTTAAACGGGTGCGATCATACCAGCACTAGAGCACCGGATCCCATCAGAACTCCGCAGTTAAGCGTGCTTGGGCGAGGGTAGTACTAGGATGGGTGACCTCCTGGGAAGTCCTCGTGTTGCACCCCTTTTTGCGATTTTGGCAGTATAGTAGAGTCATCTTCTTCTTGCTCGTAATTATTTTTCTCCGTCTTCCGGTTATTACTACTATTGTTATTATTACTATTGTTATAATTATAACTATAACTATAACTATAATTATTATTATTATTATTATATTATTATTATTATTATTATGAAGAAGAAGAAGAAGAAGAAGAAGAAGAAGAAGAAGAAGAAATAACAATAATAACGGAGATGGCGGGGAGAAGAACAAGAGAGCGTGGGGCCCGCAAGAGACGGCCGATGGAGCGGAGGGGAGGGGATTAGGCATAAAGAGGAAGGAAAACATAAGTTAAACGGGTGCGATCATACCAGCACTAGAGCACCGGATCCCATCAGAACTCCGCAGTTAAACGTGCTTGGGCGAGAGTAGTACTAGGATGGGTGACCTCCTGGGAAGTCCTCGTGTTGCACCCCTTTTTGCGATTTTGGCAGTATAGTAGAGTCATCTTCTTCTTGCTCGTAATTATTTTTCTCCGTCTTCCGGTTATTACTACTATTGTTATTATTACTATTGTTATAATTATAACTATAACTATAATTATTATTATTATTATTATATTATTATTATTATTATTATGAAGAAGAAGAAGAAGAAGAAGAAATAACAATAATAACGGAGATGGCGGGGAGAAGAACAAGAGAGCGTGGGGCCCGCAAGAGACGGCCGATGGAGCGGAGGGGAGGGGATTAGGCATAAAGAGGAAGGAAAACATAAGTTAAATGGGTGCGATCATACCAGCACTAGAGCACCGGATCCCATCAGAACTCCGCAGTTAAGCGTGCTTGGGCGAGAGTAGTACTAGGATGGGGGACCTCCTGGGAAGTCCTCGTGTTGCACCCCTTTTTGCGATTTTGGCAGTATAGTAGAGTCATCTTCTTCTTGCTCGTAATTATTTTTCTCCGTCTTCCGGTTATTACTACTATTGTTATTATTACTATTGTTATAATTATAACTATAACTATAACTATAATTATTATTATTATTATTATTATATTATTATTATTATTATTATGAAGAAGAAGAAGAAGAAGAAGAAATAACAATAATAACGGAGATGGCGGGGAGAAGAACAAGAGAGCGTGGGGCCCGCAAGAGACGGCCGATGGAGCGGAGGGGAGGGGATTAGGCATAAAGAGGAAGGAAAACATAAGTTAAACGGGTGCGATCATACCAGCACTAGAGCACCGGATCCCATCAGAACTCCGCAGTTAAGCGTGCTTGGGCGAGAGTAGTACTAGGATGGGTGACCTCCTGGGAAGTCCTCGTGTTGCACCCCTTTTTGCGATTTTGGCAGTATAGTAAAGTCATCTTCTTCTTGCTCGTAATTATTTTTCTCCGTCTTCCGGTTATTACTACTATTGTTATTATTACTATTGTTATAATTATAACTATAACTATAGCTATAATTATTATTATTATTATTATATTATTATTATTATTATTATGAAGAAGAAGAAGAAGAAGAAGAAATAACAATAATAACGGAGATGGCGGGGAGAAGAACAAGAGAGCGTGGGGCCCGCAAGAGACGGCCGATGGAGCGGAGGGGAGGGGATTAGGCATAAAGAGGAAGGAAAACATAAGTTAAACGGGTGCGATCATACCAGCACTAGAGCACCGGATCCCATCAGAACTCCGCAGTTAAGCGTGCTTGGGCGAGAGTAGTACTAGGATGGGTGATCTCCTGGGAAGTCCTCGTGTTGCACCCCTTTTTGCGATTTTGGCAGTATAGTAGAGTCATCTTCTTCTTGCTCGTAATTATTTTTCTCCGTCTTCCGATTATTACTACTATTGTTATTATTACTATTGTTATAATTATAACTATAACTATAACTATAATTATTATTATTATTATTATTATTATTATGAAGAAGAAGAAGAAGAAGAAGAAATAACAATAATAACGGAGATGGCGGGGAGAAGAACAAGAGAGCGTGGGGCCCGCAAGAGACGGCCGATGGAGCGGAGGGGAGGGGATTAGGCATAAAGAGGAAGGAAAACATAAGTTAAACGGGTGCGATCATACCAGCACTAGAGCACCGGATCCCATCAGAACTCCGCAGTTAAGCGTGCTTGGGCGAGGGTAGTACTAGGATGGGTGACCTCCTGGGAAGTCCTCGTGTTGCACCCCTTTTTGCGATTTTGGCAGTATAGTAGAGTCATCTTCTTCTTGCTCGTAATTATTTTTCTCCGTCTTCCGGTTATTACTACTATTGTTATTATTACTATTGTTATAATTATAACTATAACTATAACTATAATTATTATTATTATTATTATATTATTATTATTATTATTATGAAGAAGAAGAAGAAGAAGAAGAAGAAGAAGAAGAAATAACAATAATAACGGAGATGGCGGGGAGAAGAACAAGAGAGCGTGGGGCCCGCAAGAGACGGCCGATGGAGCGGAGGGGAGGGGATTAGGCATAAAGAGGAAGGAAAACATAAGTTAAACGGGTGCGATCATACCAGCACTAGAGCACCGGATCCCATCAGAACTCCGCAGTTAAGCGTGCTTGGGCGAGAGTAGTACTAGGATGGGTGACCTCCTGGGAAGTCCTCGTGTTGCACCCCTTTTTGCGATTTTGGCAGTATAGTAGAGTCATCTTCTTCTTGCTCGTAATTATTTTTCTCCGTCTTCCGGTTATTACTACTATTGTTATTATTACTATTGTTATAATTATAACTATAACTATAATTATTATTATTATTATTATATTATTATTATTATTATTATGAAGAAGAAGAAGAAGAAGAAGAAATAACAATAATAACGGAGATGGCGGGGAGAAGAACAAGAGAGCGTGGGGCCCGCAAGAGACGGCCGATGGAGCGGAGGGGAGGGGATTAGGCATAAAGAGGAAGGAAAACATAAGTTAAACGGGTGCGATCATACCAGCACTAGAGCACCGGATCCCATCAGAACTCCGCAGTTAAGCGTGCTTGGGCGAGAGTAGTACTAGGATGGGTGTAGCGCCCCGTTCTCCCGATGCGGAGAGCGCGGCTAAGAAACACAAGACGGTATCGTTCGATCGGGATAGATTGAATTAAGAACTCGTCCTCGTTATGGATTTGTTTCTTCGGAATCGATTCCCATATTCAGTGGACTGCGCCCCAAGGATCGTCTTAGCGGCAGAGTCAGGAGGGACCTCTCCGCTGCTATCTTTTATTGCCTCGGTTTTCGATGTCGCTTGTTGCTTTCGTGCTTTGAGTTGGTTTTGGGATTTGCTTGTTTTCCTTGAACGGTTTCGATGGTTTTCATTGTTTTCGTTCATAGACTTGCACTTCTATTCCGAGAATGGAAAGAGAGGAAGAAGTATTAATCGAGCTGTTCGTGTGCAGGTGAACGAGCAGTAGGCGGCTTGCGAACGGAGTCGTGAAGCGCCTCTTTCCTTCTTCTTTCCAAAAATCTAAGTGAGTGGCTACCAACCCGATTAGCTAGCTCTGCTTCCAACTTCACTCCCTTGCCCGATCAAACGATACCAAGTAATAATAAAAGAAACCAAGATAAAAGAGAATAGACTTGGTTCATTATGCTCGTCAATAAACTTCATGAACGGATACTTGATTATCATGCATTACTGCTTGTCGTGTATTCGTGTTGCCTCAACTGTATGAACTGTTAACTTAATAATCGTGTTCGATCATGGACAACTTGTGCACAAGGATATAAGTTCTGCGGACGGTCGCTGGGGCACTGGCACCGATCCGACCTGGGCAGACTTCGTGTCTATAGTCAAATCGTGTGCGGACTGGATAACGTGCAACGCATCGTGTTTTATGAGCTTCTCGTGTTTTCCCGTTGCATGCTATCCTTGTCCTTGACTAGTCCAAAATGGCAACAAAGCCAGTGATCCTCGTGTGTATATGCTTGCAACGCCTTGTGTGTTTATCGTGTGAATATGGCTTGCAGTGCATCGTGCGTGCATCGAGTATATTTAAACCTGTTGCATACTAACTTGTGTCTCCGTGGCAGGGAAGGCATGGTAAGTATTGTGCAGGTCATTCAGACGGGCAGGTAAAATCCACCTAACGGTGGCACGTTCATTTCAGCAAATTCAATATGCTGCTTAACTGTAAATGAACTAAGGCAAGATAGAAACTCACAAAAATATGCATGCTTTACTAAACAACGTGTTGATTGGTATAGTCAGGCTAGCTCGCCTTCACCAGCATGTTTCGATATGCTGACCCTCGTTGAAACAGGTTCTCCGCACCAAGGCGAACCGAGCGAGGAGCCGAAGTCGTCTTCCCGATCCAGTCCAGCTGTTAGCGCAATCTTCACCGCGCCTCAAAAGCCTTTTGAAGTCCGAAGCTGCAACTCTTCATACACAAATGCAGCTCCGCGGCAAAGCGATCCTCCAGCCTGGAGGTCTATACATTTTGAGTTTATAAAAGGATGTAATGTACAGGACTGCTATCTCATTTTGAGTCATCTCTTTTGTAAGCCGTTCGGCATATTAGCTGACTCGTTCAAGAGTTTGTAATAGATGTTCATTATCAATAAAGAGAACTTTTCTATGTTTCAAATCTGTGTTTCAATTTATCTGCGTACTCTGAGTATGTGCTTGCTATGCAAATCATTAAAGCCTTGTGCGGGCGCAACTCCAGGCCCGCACGGCGGTCACGACTCGGGGGACGCCTCGGGGCGTGACAAAGTGGTATCAGAGCACAGATTCAAAGTTCCTTAGACTTCGTGCTGGAAAAGTTCCTTTAACGATCAAATTCCTGTGCGAACTCTTGAACTCGCTAGGCCAAAATGAGATACATTCATGCAATAAGTCCATAATACATTATGATCCTAATATAATTTACCTTCTTTTGAAGGAATGGATCCAGCGCAATCTGCAGCGCAACCACCGATCGAAACACAAGAGAGCAGTTCGGGTACTTCGGGAAGCTCTCGGAGCCAGCGAGGCATGTCTCAAGTCGACCCGCTAGAGCGGTTAATGAAAATGCTAGAAGAGCAACGACAACGGGACGATGCTCGCCAAGCCAAGCTCGAGAGTAATCTAGAGACCCGATTCTCAGTCCAACAGAAGCAGGTCGATGCCCTGCAACAAATTATTCAGACTTTGGCTGCCAACCATTCCGCCGCAACAGCAACGACTCCGGTGGAACAGCCCGTGCTTGAAGTGGAGACGCCTCAGATTCCAAGGCCGAGGGACGTGACTGCCTTCAACTTGGGACACTTCAAGAAAGTTTGCAACACCCCGTTCGACGGGACTGAGGACCCAGTGGTAGCTCTAGATTGGCTAGCCGAGATCGAAGACCACTTCACTCTGCTAGAGGTCCCCGAAGACAAGCGCGTCGCCTGCGCGCAACTGCAGCTCCGCCTCAACGCACACGATTGGTGGGACGTGCATCGACGATCTCTCCAATTTGATCACGGAGAGGAGGCGATCTCGTGGACGACCTTTCGTGCCGCGTTCGAAGAGGAGTTTATACCGCCTCCAGTACAACGTAAAATGGAAAATGACTTCGTGCAGCTGAGGCAGGGCAGTATGACAGTTAAGCAATACTCCGCCGAGTTCAACCGACTCTCGAAGTTCGCTAGGGCCTATTTACCTGATGCAGCGAGTCGAGCAAGAAGGTTTGAAGGTGGTTTGCGCCCTGCCATCCATGCGCACGTAGCCAATAATCAGTACGGGACAATGCGTGAAGTCATGAATCACGCCCTATCTCTTGAACCCCAATATCCTCACGTTTCCACTGGCGCTGTGCATACCTACAATCACAAACGCCAAGGCAACGATGGAGGAAACACTGCTGCAAAGCGCCGAAACAACGGTGGTCAAAACAAAACAAATCCCAACCAAGTGTGCCAATACTGCAACAAACGTGGGCACTCCTTCAGTCAGTGCCGTAAGAGACTTGGATTATGTCTTGCTTGTGGCAACCTAGGCCATGCCATAATTCCTGCCCGAATCTTCCTGTTCATCGCCCGCAACGTAATAACCCCTAACGGTAAGCATTATTCCTAAGTTTCGGGACGAAACTTCTAATTGGTTGGGTAGGATGTAGCGCCCCGTTCTCCCGATGCGGAGAGCGCGGCTAAGAAACACAAGACGGTATCGTTCGATCGGGATAGATTGAATTAAGAACTCGTCCTCGTTATGGATTTGTTTCTTCGGAATCGATTCCCATATTCAGTGGACTGCGCCCCAAGGATCGTCTTAGCGGCAGAGTCAGGAGGGACCTCTCCGCTGCTATCTTTTATTGCCTCGGTTTTCGATGTCGCTTGTTGCTTTCGTGCTTTGAGTTGGTTTTGGGATTTGCTTGTTTTCCTTGAACGGTTTCGATGGTTTTCATTGTTTTCGTTCATAGACTTGCACTTCTATTCCGAGAATGGAAAGAGAGGAAGAAGTATTAATCGAGCTGTTCGTGTGCAGGTGAACGAGCAGTAGGCGGCTTGCGAACGGAGTCGTGAAGCGCCTCTTTCCTTCTTCTTTCCAAAAATCTAAGTGAGTGGCTACCAACCCGATTAGCTAGCTCTGCTTCCAACTTCACTCCCTTGCCCGATCAAACGATACCAAGTAATAATAAAAGAAACCAAGATAAAAGAGAATAGACTTGGTTCATTATGCTCGTCAATAAACTTCATGAACGGATACTTGATTATCATGCATTACTGCTTGTCGTGTATTCGTGTTGCCTCAACTGTATGAACTGTTAACTTAATAATCGTGTTCGATCATGGACAACTTGTGCACAAGGATATAAGTTCTGCGGACGGTCGCTGGGGCACTGGCACCGATCCGACCTGGGCAGACTTCGTGTCTATAGTCAAATCGTGTGCGGACTGGATAACGTGCAACGCATCGTGTTTTATGAGCTCCTCGTGTTTTCCCGTTGCATGCTATCCTTGTCCTTGACTAGTCCAAAATGGCAACAAAGCCAGTGATCCTCGTGTGTATATGCTTGCAACGCCTTGTGTGTTTATCGTGTGAATATGGCTTGCAGTGCATCGTGCGTGCATCGAGTATATTTAAACCTGTTGCATACTAACTTGTGTCTCCGTGGCAGGGAAGGCATGGTAAGTATTGTGCAGGTCATTCAGACGGGCAGGTAAAATCCACCTAACGATGGCACGTTCATTTCAGCAAATTCAATATGCTGCTTAACTGTAAATGAACTAAGGCAAGATAGAAACTCACAAAAATATGCATGCTTTACTAAACAACGTGTTGATTGGTATAGTCAGGCTAGCTCGCCTTCACCAGCATGTTTCGATATGCTGACCCTCGTTGAAACAGGTTCTCCGCACCAAGGCGAACCGAGCGAGGAGCCGAAGTCGTCTTCCCGATCCAGTCCAGCTGTTAGCGCAATCTTCACCGCGCCTCAAAAGCCTTTTGAAGTCCGAAGCTGCAACTCTTCATACACAAATGCAGCTCCGCGGCAAAGCGATCCTCCAGCCTGGAGGTCTATACATTTTGAGTTTATAAAAGGATGTAATGTACAGGACTGCTATCTCATTTTGAGTCATCTCTTTTGTAAGCCGTTCGGCATATTAGCTGACTCGTTCAAGAGTTTGTAATAGATGTTCATTATCAATAAAGAGAACTTTTCTATGTTTCAAATCTGTGTTTCAATTTATCTGCGTACTCTGAGTATGTGCTTGCTATGCAAATCATTAAAGCCTTGTGCGGGCGCAACTCCAGGCCCGCACGGCGGTCACGACTCGGGGGACGCCTCGGGGCGTGACAATGGGTGACCTCCTGGGAAGTCCTCGTGTTGCACCCCTTTTTGCGATTTTGGCAGTATAGTAGAGTCATCTTCTTCTTGCTCGTAATTATTTTTCTCCGTCTTCCGGTTATTACTACTATTGTTATTATTACTATTGTTATAATTATAACTATAACTATAACTATAATTATTATTATTATTATTATATTATTATTATTATTATTATGAAGAAGAAGAAGAAGAAGAAGAAGAAGAAATAACAATAATAACGGAGATGGCGGGGAGAAGAACAAGAGAGCGTGGGGCCCGCAAGAGACGGCCGATGGAGCGGAGGGGAGGGGATTAGGCATAAAGAGGAAGGAAAACATAAGTTAAACGGGTGCGATCATACCAGCACTAGAGCACCGGATCCCATCAGAACTCCGCAGTTAAGCGTGCTTGGGCGAGAGTAGTACTAGGATGGGTGACCTCCTGGGAAGTCCTCGTGTTGCACCCCTTTTTGCGATTTTGGCAGTATAGTAGAGTCATCTTCTTCTTGCTCGTAATTATTTTTCTCCGTCTTCCGGTTATTACTACTATTGTTATTATTACTATTGTTATAATTATAACTATAACTATAACTATAATTATTATTATTATTATTATATTATTATTATTATTATTATTATGAAGAA